>APFE030742920.1:233984-301130 GCA_000404065.3 Pinus taeda | reverse complement strand
GCCGACAGAGATTGGTTTTCAGTTGCTACACTTATTGAAAAATTAGAATTTTGGCAGCACAGGGGGGTTTTCCCCTGCTCCTGTAATTTGAAGGTCTGAATTTGTGACAATGTTAACAAATGAATCCCTTGAAGCCGATTTATGATATAACCGAAGATGGTGCCCATTTTTAGCAATGGTGTCCTCGCACTATCAATGGTAACAAAATTCGGAGCCCCATTGTCAAAGATTGCATCTACCTCATGGGGACCTAGCCATCTAGTGCAGAGATTACCCTTGAAGTCCTTGAATCTTGAATCATATAAGAGAGCCCAATCTCCTTTCTAAAACTTATTCTTCTTGATGAACCTGTCATGCCACTTAGCTCTCTGCTGCTGGATAATCTATGTTTACTAGATAGAAACCAACCGTTTCTCCTCCAATTCATTGAGATGGTTCAACCTTTTCTTTTGCATTGTGGCCAGATCCAAATTCCGCTGCAATGATGTTCTAAATGTCTTGATATCGAACTCAATAGGGAATAAGGGATTTTTACCATACATAAGTTCGTATGGTGAGGATATTGTAGTATTCCTCCATGTAGTTCTATTTTCCCACAACATTTCTGGAAGTTTATCAACCCAATTCCTTCGGTGACTAGCCACAGTCTTAGTAAGAATCCCCTCAATGACCTTGTTGGTGTTTTCCACTTAGACATTTACTTGTGGGTGATAAGGTGTTGTGATTCTATGATGGATTTTATATTTTTCAACCAACTTTTGGATCATATGAGATATAAACTGGGGCCCTCCATCTGTCACTATCTCCCTGGGTATCCCAAAACAATCAAAGATGTCTTCAAACAGGAAGTCTGAAACAACTTGCTCCGTGGCTCTGGTTAGTGCTTTTTCCTCAACCCATTTTGTGACATAGACGGTGCAGACCAAGATGTAGGATCTCTATCTAGATGAAGGATTAATTGGCCCCACAAAATCGAAGGCCCATTTCTCAAAAGGTTCTAAAGACTATTTGAGGCTCTAATGGCATCTCATCTGACTACAGTGGATGGCCCATCCTTTGGCAACTATCACACTCTTTCATAAACTTCTTGGCATCCTAAATATTTATGGCCAATAATATCTTTTCGAAAGGACTTTGTATCCTATCCGCTTGTCTGGGAAATGCCCTCCACAAGGTTCCTCGTGACAAGACTTAAGGATGTTAAAGATCTTGCCTTCCCTAACACAACGTCTGATCTAAAAATTTGGTCGATGTGATAGAGATTCCCATCTATCCAGGTATACGTAGCACTCCACTATATGATTTTTCTCTTTTCTTGGAGGACAAGTATTGTGGAAACTTCCCTGCAACAAGATAATTGGCTATATTTGCATACCATGGTGAGTAAGTAGAAATAGCAAAGAGATACTCATCAGGGAAAGAATCCTCAGTAGGAATGCAATTGTCATCAATAGTTAATCTAGAAAGAAAATCAATTTCTACATTATCTTTTCCATGTTTATCTACAATTTTGATATTAAATTCCTATAACAACAATAACCAACCTGTTATTCTCCCATTGGTATTTGGCTTATTCATTAAAAAAATGAATGACAAAGTGGTCAGTGTGTACAAATACTTGATACCTGGTAATATAATGTCGAAACTTGTTAATGGCATGCACTACTGCTAAGAATGCCTTCTCGGTCACTATGTAATTGAGCTCAGTTGAAGTCAAATTATTGCTTATGTAATAAATAGCGTAAGGTTTCCTATCCTCCATCTGGACCAAAACAACATCTACAGCAATATAAGATGCATCTGTAGCTATGTGAAACGATAGTTCCCAATTAGGTCCACCTAAAACTAGAGTTGTTGATACACAACATTTCAGCTTCAAAAAGGCTTGTCACACTTTCCTGTCCATAAAAAATCCACATCTTTCATAAGTAAGGAGAACAATGGCAATGCAATTTTTGAAAAATTCTCTATATGACTTCTGTAATACCCTGCATGTCCCAAGAAACTACGTACCTCTTTTTGCATCTTGGGAGTTGGAATTTTTAGAATTACCTCTATTGTAGCAGGGTCTACCTTGATCCCGTCAGCAAAAATGTAGTTTCCCAGTATGATCCCTTCAATCATCATCATGTGACATTTTTTGGTGATCAAAGCTACATTAGTTTGTATACAATGTTCCAACACTTTTTCTAAATTAGTTAATGTTGTTTCAAAAGCATCACCATAAGGTATAAAATCGTCCATGAAGATTTCAAGGCAATCATTCAACAAATCCGAAAAAATGCTCAGTATTGCCCTCTGAAAAGTTGTTGGCGCATTACAGAGTCCAAAGGGAAGTACTGCGTATGAGAAAGTTACTCAAGGCAAAGTAAAGGTTGTTTTATCCTGATTCTCTTGGGAAAATTGTATTTGGTTGTAGCCACTAAACCCATCTAAAAATGAAAAAAACTTTTTCCTAGAAAGGGTGTCAAGGACTTGATCTATAAATGGTAAAGGAAAATGGTCCTTTTGAGTGGCTTTATTGAGTACTTTGTAATCCACACAGACTCTCCACTTGCCATTTTTCTTAGGGATAATGACAAGCAGAGACACCCACTGACTGTCAGATATTGGATAAAGAAAGTTAGCATTCAAGAGTTTTTTAATTCTTCTTTCACTACCTCCTTTAGTGTAGGGTTCATGTGGCACTGTGGTTGTCTAATTGGTTTGCATCCATCTTTCGAATAAATGTGGTGAGTGCACAAGTTGGTTTGAATCCTTTTCATATCCATGTAGTCCCATGAAAATTCCCTTTTTTATTTCTATAAAAGTTGTAACAACAATTTGTTTTGCTCAACAGTCAGGTTGGGATTAATGTTCAGATACCATGACATGTATACCACTATCACATGAGTTGTAATACATCCCTATCCATACATTACCACAGTCATACTAATTTTAGGTCATTTCCATCATTAGGTCACTTCCATATCAAGGGTCACAACCATACTAGGTTTCTACCATATCATTGTCACTATCAAAGTCACTCTCACTAGCATTCATCAAAGTCATAGCCATATATAAATGATTATTTTCATATCATAAAGGTACTGCCACACAACACTGTGATATAGGCACTATCATAACTTTCATAGATGCAATGTCACAAGGCACAATTACAACTATCATAGAGCATTGTCATACTAGGTCACTACCATGCCAAATGTCACTGTCATGCTATATCAAATGTGACTGTTACAAGAACTAGTATTATGTCCAATCATCACAAATATTACTATTATGTATAATTGTCACAAGAGTAAGGTTATCATTGTCATCAAGACATGTCACTGAAGGTCATTATGATATTAGAGGTCACTATCATGAGGATTTCCATATATGCAAATATTATGACCAATATATATATATATATATATAATATATAAATATAATATATAAATATATAAATATATATAATATATATATATATTATATATATAGATATATAACACCGAGAAGTATGTGAGCTATAGTGAAACACATGGAAACATATGAGAACTATGAGCCTATGTGATATAAGCAAGCCACAATTGAGCCATAGATAATTAATACAAACCATAAAGAATATACACAAATTAGTGATGTCACATGAAGATTTATGATGCCAACAAACCACATAGATTAGTGATGTCACCACAAAGATTTATGATGCCAACAAACTACTAAGATTAGCGAAGTCTCCATATATATTTATGATGCCAACAGAGAGATTATGATACAAATATAGAGAGTGATGCCATTGTAAAGAGTAATTCCATAGCAATGCCACATAGCCATTGTATAGAGCGATGCCACAAAATCATCAAATAAGAGTGATTGAAAATAGTGAGCCACTGTAGAAGCGAGCCTCTATAATTATGCATGAGGCACTGTAGAAGCGAGGCTTTGTAATCATGCATGAACCATTGTATAAGTGAGCCACTTAGATAATTTGCAAGTTTCTTTGATCGAACCATATAGATATATACGAGTCTCATAGATAAGATCTGAGCTACATAAATAAATTTGAGACTCTAATGAATATAGTGAGCCATAGGAGTATGCGAGCCTCTATTGAGCCTCAAAGAAACATATCACAATTAGATAAGCGATCTTCAAATGATAATACGAGCCTCAGATGGATGTCAACGAACCAATAGACAATGTGAGCTTCAAATATAACGAGAGCCACAAGAAATGGAGCCACAAACTTTGACACTCCTCTTAATCTTCGCTAGATGATATGTGAGGTCGAATTGCTCATTGAGATGGATCGATCCCCCCATACACATATTTTCTCATGATCGAATGGGAGACTTCAAAATATCCAAACTAATTTGAAGAATTTCGAGAGGGAAATACTAAAATCAAATTCACTCATCTATATATATATATATATATATTCTTTAATGATTTATTTAATAATTATTTGAAAAATTAGATTTTGTCACATCAAATAATAATATTTTCCAATTTCAAATTGTCTCCTTTAGGGCAAGATAGGCTTCATTTAGGGTAAATGGGCTTCTTTTAGGTCTATGGATAAATTTGTCCCATAGCTGCCCAAATTTCAACACAAAATGATCATGAATGTTAAAACAAAGGTACCTTGTGCTGGAATGAAAAAACCACACCAGTCTAAGTCTATGTTCGAAGCCACACCATTATGATTAATGACTATGCCACTATGCGAAAGAAAATGAACTCATTCATATAGATGCAACAATCTTGTATAACTTCACATAAAACCACTTTGAGTACAAAGTTTCCATGATCATAGTATTTTGAGCTTTGTACCTATGTTGGTGCGTTGATAAGGTTTGCATATCAGATCATAAGCTTACAATGATATTGAATTCCTAACGATTCTACCTCTACACATCAGTGGTATGTTTGAAACCATTTTTATTGATTTCTATGTTGATGATTTGGATAGATACAAGAAATCATATTATTAGTGTTGATTGTCTATGCTAACACTAGCATATCATTAAAGTGTTGATTGTGGCTGCAAAGTTCATGAAGGTGTGCATAGACTTGGAGCAGAGAATTATGACAAAATTGGGTACAACACTTAGAGGTATACTTGTGTTAATTGAGAGGATTCTGCGTGCATAGGAGTTGCATCGTAGTTATTCCTATTACATCACAATTGTGGGTGAAGTGGAGTTACTATTACATTTTCTTTATGACTCACACAGCTTTCCATTTCACTTTACAAAGGGGCACTTTATTTTAATGAAAAAATCGATGAGAGAAAGTTAGTGGATACATTGATGTTAGATTTATTTTTATAAGAGACAAAGTGTTTAAAACGAGTTATTTCTTATACTAATTGATGAAGGGGCACATTATTTTAATGCAAATATGGATGAGAGAGTGTTAGATGAGACATTTACATAATTTATTTTTTAAATAGCATTGGCACATTATTTTAATGAAAATATAGATGAGAGAGTGTTAGAGGAGACATTTACATAATTTATTTTTTAAATAGCATTTGGGACAAAGTGTTTAAATTATGTTATTTCCTTGGGTGGAAGCCTAATTGACGGGGAGTTCAAAATGACTGCACTTGACTTTGTAAAGGTTAGCATGGCAAAGGTCATAAGCATCTAGCTTATTATATAAGTTATGGTGCAGGTTTCTGTTATCAAGTTTGAGTTATGGTTATTGAAGTTATTTAAAAATTTAGTAGAGCATCTTAAATAGATTGTTGTTATATGCATGTTGTTAGGGTTTGATTATTGATATTAGGATTTGTTAGTGTCAGTCTTTGCAGTCTTCCTCCAGTGATCAAATATGCTCTTACAAAGTGGTTTCATAGTGTCAAAGTAAAATTTTGTCATTTCAGTGAGTTTTCAAGTAAAATTTGGTCATTAGGTATTAGGTCTAGGGTTTGTTTGCACTCCTTTCAGAATTGTCCAAAGGTCTGCCCATGTCACCATTCAGCTAAGTGTACCATCATTCATAGAGTGGTCATCATCATTTTAGGTTCCAATAGGTCATTTTACACCTTGTTCGTGCTTCAGTTGTGCTTGGGTAAGGCTCATTTCCCTCTTCTAGGGTTTTGAAGGTAATTTCTCTTGGATGGTCAAATCATCAACAAAACTTGTATCCTGATGTTCATACACCTTCCCCTATGCTTAATGTACCTTATTAAACACTTCCCATCACCAATATCCCTCAATTTCCTCATTTTTCCACAAACCCTAGTTTTGTGCTACAATTTGACAATTTTCTAGGCTAGGCCTGTGTTTAGCCCTTTTGGACCACTTCCCCTTACTCAATATTTGAAATTCCACTTTCCCCTGTTTCCTAACATCCTCCCTACTTCCCAAAATTTCCTCAAGAATTTATAATCCCCTTATCCATTTCATTTCCCTTCATTTCGACAAATCTCTTGTTCCACACATCGGGATAGGTTTTACTCAAATGATGTTTCTGAGCAATACAAAATGAATTTGGAGAAAGTGAGATAGGTTTTTTTCCACAATAGGCCAAGGAAGAAAAAAATCATTCACTTTTTACACAGGTGTCATGGTTTTAGAGAAATGTCAAAATATAGTTACCTCAGGAGAATTGATGCACCTCTGAAGTGACCTTGGGAAAATCAAGCTTTATCCTATCTTGGTTGGCCAAATGACTTGCTTGATGTATTAAATGATAACTAGACACAAAGATATTTCCAATGAGCTATCATGAGCTCAATTTGGAGTTGAGGATGACCTTCAAAAGTTGACTGCAACAGCACTCTTCCTTTAGACAGCCTCATTTTGCACATTTTGACCAATCTTGGGAGATTTAACTTTTGACAACGAAAATGAACTCCAAATTGAAAAATTCAAGTTGTGTTGGAAATTAGACTCAATTATATTTCTAAGGATATATTGTTCACCCAATTTGGACACTGGGAAGGCCTCCAAAACTTGATCTGAAAACGGAGTTACGCACAGAACCAGTGGCGCTACGCACACAGGCTTTTCCACCAGGTGTGTAGCGCCACCGGCATTCGCTTTTGATAAGGAGCTCCATTTGAAAAAAAATTGGAATTTTTAGATTCCTTATGAAAATTTATGCATGCTCAGAAATTACTAGGAAATTTTGACAAGTTTTGGACCTCCAAAAGGGCCAAAAACACCTCAAAAATGCCCTTTCTGCCACTTTTTGGCCACACAAGAAGCAGTCTTGGAAGATTGCAATTTTGGAGGAGCAAATGGATTCCAAATCACAATATTCAAGTTGTTCCAGAAATTAGACTCATAGGGCTTTCCAACAAGCTATCTTGCACCCAATTTGGATCTCAGGAAGCCCTCCAAAAGGATCTTGGAAAAAGCACTACGCACAAAAAATGGCGCTATGCACAAGATGAAAAAGTGCCAATTTTGCTCAAAAAACTTTGTTTTTCCCCTAGTTTTCTTCTAGTTTGACTTTTTCTCTCTTATGGTCAAATTCATGATGTGACATGAAGTAAATTGATTTACTATGATGTAAAAATGATAAAAATTGACTTGATAAGGTAGATACATCAGTTGTAGGTGGTTTAGAGTTGAATGAATCAGTTTCCTAGGTTTTAGAGGCAAGTTGTTCCACTGCTTAATTTTGTGTTCCTAGTTTAGATATGGTTGAAACCACCCCTCTTCTCATGGATTCGACCCCTAATGGATAGCACAGGTGGTTTTGAGGTCTATATCATGTGTTTTTTCAATCATTTGTAAAGGTTGGACTCTTGTGGATGCATTGAGCTACTTTGTACATCACTTCTGCAGTTTGGCAAGGAAATAAACAAGGGTTTTGCAGCATTTTGTGGGATTCTTGTGTTAATTTGAATTAGAATTGTTTTGTTCTCTGTAATTTAGTTGATCTTATGTTTATATGTGCCATCATCTCTCTCTCTCTTTCTGCATAACTAAATTAATCAAGTTTGAAAGGTGGAATTCATTGGTGTTTTAGTGCTCTACCTTGGGGTTTATTTAGTTTTAAATGTTTTCTACTATTTGAAGAGGACTCATGACACTTGCATGCCCTCTCTAGCTCCTCACCAGTCTTTAGACTCACCATTACACTCATTTCAAAGTGATAAAACACTTGCCTACCTTTCCCCACAGAAACCTCTGCAAATATGTGTTGATTTCCCGGACCTAAAGCTGCCTTCCCCATCTGATCCAACAACCAACCATTAAAATAAAATAAAAATCCTCAGAGAAAACATACCTAGCCTAAGATTAGTATTCATATCAGTCATCTCAACCCACCCTTGATATATTTTCATTAAGATTGACAATGAGAGAGCCCTCTCTCGACCTGGTAGGGCTAGCTACCAGGTTAAGTGTGGTTTGATGTTACCCTAGACCTGCCTTTCTCAACCTGAGGTAGATTTAGGCCCTAACATAGTGGTGACCATACTGGGAAACATAGTTTTGTGTCACTTGGCAAAATGTATCAAGTTCAGATCTTATTTTTGATGGTGGACAACGATTAGACACAGCAAGGCTAAAATCATTCACCTCGCGACTCCAAATCAGTTTCGACATCAGATCCAAGGACTCCACTAGATGATGAACCTGACTAGCAGAAACATGAAAGGGCAATATGGAAAGATCAGGTATTCAAGTTGGAATTTCATTCAAGACATTTTTTTCTTTGTTATAAATTATTTCTTCTCTTTTCCCGAGAATTTCAAGAAGGCTTTGCAAAGTATATTGTATTTGAGAAAAGATCCTCGGCCTACATTTGATTCCTTCCCTTTGAATATTGTGAATACCAAATATTTGCATGCCTTTGAGCTTGATCAAGACCCTTTTTCTAAAGCCTGTGATGACCGTCTTCAAAATAATGAGCCTCAAGAGACCAAGACTGATTCTATAACTTTTGTACATACCCCTATACCTTGTAAAATTCCAAATCGATATAAGCCTCTGATTTTACCTCCTATATCCCATGCTTTCCCTAAAAATCATTACCTATATCTACCTATATCTATCTTGAAGTTGATGAAGAAGATGTTAGTATTAGGCTTTTTTCTCTTTCTTTGCAAGGCAAAGTCAAGAGTTGGTTCAAAACCCTGCATGATGTGAGCATCTCAAATTTCCAGTAGTTCGTCAAATTTTTCCTCGACAGATGGGTGGTCAGACAGAACCCTTTCTTGATTATAGAAGAGTATAACCAGTTGAAAAGATTGCCAAGGGAGACAGTACAACAATTTTATGCCAGATTTAACCAAGTTTACTATTCGATGCCTGTTAATATAAGACCTCCTCCTGGATTCGCTCTCTTGCACTACCTAGGTGCCTTTGATCCAAAAATGGAGTTTCAACTGAGAGAAAGGAACCTTGCAACGCTTGAAGAGATGCAAAACAGTGCAGTAGATGTAGAGGCTCATTTGTTGATCAGAAGGGCAAAGTTGAAGGAAGAAGAGATGAAAAACATAGATCCAATGGAATCAACATCTTTAGAGGTAAAGCTCGACATTTTGGTAAGTGCAGTGGAAGAGATAATGCAGAAGATCACTACAAGGAATTATTATGATGTTCAAGCCCATGGCTCACTGATTGAAGAAGAACAAGATGCTGATCCAAAAATTTTTGTTTCTTATCCTAGTTGTCATAGATTTGATAATGATTGTTTTATAAATCATCTCGGAGAAGAGAGAGCTGTTGATATGACATGCATGCTTGATGATGTCTTTTATACTGATGATTTGCCTCAGTTTGATCAGTATGATGATGATGATTATGTTCTCCAAATAGAAGCTAATCTTGCAGACAAATTATCAGTAGATAGTTTGTGGGACGAGAAAGTTCACTTTCAGCAGTTCGAGTACAGTGATTAGTCATTGCATATCAGCCATGGAAGTGAGGAGGAAAGTGCAGCAAATTTTGAAGTAAGTGAAGGATCTTTGCCTTTTTTTTTTCTTCCTTTCAGTTTATCAGAGACAAATTTCATGCAATCATAAATCAACTGTCGACAAGTCTTGACCTGGACCATCTTGAGGGCAATGAAAACCTTGTTCAAGACTTTTCATATCCAAAGTTGCAGCCTCTGAATGCCATTGATTGTAAAGTTGCAAATGAAGACTTGGAAGCTGGACCATATGATCAAATGATGCAAGATGATTCTGTACCATTTTGTTTTGAATCATTTCAGTTTTTGAAAGGAAAAATGCATTGTATATCTTCAAATGAGTACCCTGTAGGAAATCATGTAATCTTATCGGAGCCAATAAAAAATGGGTTGCAACAGTCTTTTCAAATTTTTCACAATCCAATAGTTGATGTTTTAGAGGATGTCTACAGTCAAAGTCCTTCTCCATTAGCTAACTGTGAACTTGAAAAAAGTATCAAATCCAAACATGATCCGGTGGCCAGTTTCTTTGTCATTTTCAGCAAGAGTCTCGTCATAACGCTTAGATGAAAGTTTGCATTCATGGTACAAGGAGAAGAAAAGCAATCCATTGGATGAGCTAAGTCCCAGTGCACATGAATTTCAAGATCCTTATGTAGTGTTTTTGGAGTCAGATAGAGAATCCATATCATTCAACGGATTTGTTTACAAGTTTTCATGGGAGTCGCCTTTCAGTAGTTCTCTCTTGTTGATCATAAGCAAGCACTTGCGGAGAATTCAAACAGCATATGGAATACTTACTTGGTTGCATTGGTTGTTTCATTTCACTTGATCAGATGATGAATGGAATAGCTAGAGTAGGTTTTATTGAATAAGCTCCATTTTGAAGCATATTTTCCAATTTGTTAGTTGTGATTTAGTATTGAATCAATTTCAATTCAGTTTGTGTCGTCAAGTCGTCAGTTTTCAGTCATGCATTTCAGTTTGATTTTTTGACTCCATGCCCAATGGATAAGGCACTGGTCTGCTCTCCCAAAGATCTACGGTTCTTGGCGCCTCCAAGGAGCTACCATCCCCATTGGAGCCAATGTTAGTGTCAATCTTTGCAGCCTTCCTCTAGTGATAAAATATGCTCTTACAAAGTGGTCTCAGAGTGTCAAAGTCAAATTTTGTCATTTCAGTGAGTTTTCAAGTAAAATTTGGTCACTAGGTATTAGGTCTAGGGTTTGTTTGCACTCCTTTTAAAATTGTCCAAAGATCGGCCCATGTCACCATTCAGTTGAGTGTACCATCATTCAAAGAGTGGTCATCATCAGTTTAGGTTCCAATAGGTCATTTTACACCTTGTTCGTGCTTTAGTTGTACTAGGGTAAGGCTCATTTCCCTCTCCTAGGGTTTTGAAGGTAATTTCTCTTGGATGGTCAAATCATCAACAAAAATTGTATCCTGATGCTCATACACCTTCTCCTATCCTTAATGTAACTTATTAAACTCTTCCCATCACTGATATCTCTCAAATTCCTCATTTTTCCACAAACCCTAGTTTCTTGCTACAATTTGATAATTTTCTAGGCTAGGCCTGCGTTTAGCCCTTTTGGACCCCTTCCCCTTACTCAATATTTGAAATTCAAATTTCCCCTATTTTCTAACATCCCTCCCTACTTCCCAAAATTTCCTCAAAAATTTAGAAGCCCCTTATCCTCTTCATTTCCCTTCATTTCGACAAATCCCTTGTTCCACACATCGAGATAGGTTTTACTCAAATGATGTTTCTGAGTAAGACAAAATGAATTTGGAGAAAGTGAGAGAGGTTTTTGTCCACAATAGGCCAAGGAAGAAAAAAATCCTTCACTTTTTACACAGGTATCATGGTTTTAGTGAAATATCAAAAATATAGTTGCCTTAGGAGAATTGATGCACCTCTGAAGTGACCTTGGGAAAATTAAGATTTCTCCTAGATTGGTTAGTCAAATGACTTTCTTGATGAGTTAAATGATAACTAGACACAAATATATTTCTGATGAGCTATCATGAGCTCAATTTTGATTTGAGGAAGACCTTCACAATTTGACTGCAACAGCATTCTACCTTTAGGCAGCCTCATTTTGAACATTTTTACCAGTTTTGGGAGATTTGACTTTTAACAGGGCAAATGAACTCCAAATTGAAAAATTAAAGTTGTTTTGGAAAGTAGACTCAATACTTTCTCCAAAGATATATTTTTCACCCAATTTTGACACCGATAAGGCCTCCAAAACTTGATTTGAAAATGGAACTACACACAGAATCAGTGGCGCTACGCACATATGCTTTTCCAACAGGTGCGTAGCGCCACCAGCGCTTGCTTTTGATAGGGACCTCCATTTGAAGAAAACTTGGAATTTTTGAATTTTTTATGAGAATTTATGCATGATCATAAATTACTAGGAAATTTTGACAAGTTTTTGACCTCCAAAAGGGCCAAAAACACCTCAAAAATGCCCTTTCTGCCACTTTTTGGCCACACGGGAAGGAGTCTTGGGAGATTGCAATTTTGGACGGGAAAATGGACTCCAAATCAAAAGATACAAGTTGTTCCAGAAAGTAGACTTATAGGGATTTCCAATGAGCTATCTTGCACCCGATTTGGATCTCAGGAAGCCCTCCAAAAGCAGCTTGGAAAAAGCACTATGCACAGAAAAAATGGTGCTACGCACAGGATGAGAAAGTGCCAATTTTGCTCCAAAAATTTTGTTTTTCCCCTAGTTTTCTTCTAGTTTGACTTTTTCTCTCTTATGGTCAAATTCATGATGTAAATTGATGTACTATGATGTAAAAAATTATGTAAAAATGATAAAAATTGACTTGATAAGGTAGATACATCAGTTGTAGATGGTTTAGAGTTGAATGAATTGATTTCCTAGGTTTTAGAGGCAAGTTGTTCCACTACCTATTTTTGTGTTCCTAGTTTATATATGGTTGAAATCACCCCTCTTATCATGGATTCGACCCCTGATGGATAGAACAGTTGGTTTGGAGGTCTATATCGTGTGCTTTTTCAGTCATTTGTAAAGGTTGGACTCTTGTGGATGCATTGAGCTACTTTGTACATCACTTTTGCAGTTTGGCAAGGAAATAAACAAGGGTTTTGCAGCATTTTGTGGGATTCTTGTGGTAATGTGAATTAGCATTGTTTTCTTCTCTGTAATTTAGTTGATCTTATGTTTATATGTGCCATCATCTCTCTCTCTTTCTGCATAACTAAATGAATCAAGTTTGAAAGGTGGAATTCATTGGTGTTTCAGTGCTCTACCTAGGGGTTTATTTAGGTTTAAATGTTTTCTACTATTTGAAGAGGACTCATGACACTTGCATGACCTCTCCAACTCCTCACCAGTATTTAGACCCACCATTACACTCATTTCAAAGTGCTAAAACACTTGCCTACCTCACCCCACAGAAACCTCTGCAAATCTGTGTTGATTTCCCAGACCCAAAGTTGCCTTCCCCATCTGATCCAAAAACCAACCATTAATCAAACAAATTCCTCTGAGAAAACATACCTAGCCTAAAATTAGTATTCATATCAGTCATCTCAACCCTTCCTTGACATATTTTCATTGAGATTGACAAGGAGAAAGCCCTCTCCCGACCTGGTAAGGCTAGCTACCAGGTTAACCGTGGTTTGATGTTACCCTAGACCTGACTTCTCAGCCTGAGGTAGATTTAGGCCCTAACAGGATTATTAAACAATTTGTCTTGTGATTTGAGTTATTATGAACAGATGATACATTACAGGACTTACAACAATTGATGAACTATGGTGACACGAATACATGTCTGATGATGGGATGATGTAATTTGAGTAGAAGTTTTTGTAAAGACAATGTTTGTTGGTTTGATGTAGAAGCAAATATTGATTGATGTTAGAGTTTGATGTGAAATTTAAGTAGAGGAAAATTTTATTGTAGTTTATTTTGTATTGATATTAGGTGGATCCAATCTAAAAATTATGAAATGTGGTTTTTCGTGGTGAGCAGAAGGTCGAAGCGTTTAGGGAAAATGGTGGCTTGTTGAGCAGTGTGGTGAGAGGTAAGAGAGTGGAGTCTCCTTCAGGTCAGGGCCTAAGAACACTTCAGGGTGGTGGGTCAGTGGTAAGGTAGGTTGGAGCCTGTGCAGGGTATTGTAGCATCCTTCCAGTAGCAACTAGTGAATCAGGGAGTCAAATCTTTCTTCAGGTCAGAGCCTATAAACCTGGGAGCTGGGGCATCCATCTAGTCGGAGTTGGTGAAAAGGGTGTTGGAGCATCCTTCAAATGGGAGTTTATAAACCAGGGCATTGGAGTGTCCTTCTAATTGGAGCTGGTAAACCAGGTGGTCAGAGCCTCCTTCAATTGATGTTGTAAATCTTCGAAGTTGGAGCTTCTATTGATGTACTTATTGAAGATAAATATTAAGAAGCATTCGATGGTTTTTCTCCAAGAAGGGTTTCCACCTAAAAATGTTTGGTGTCTACTGTCATGATTTTATGTATTGTTGATTGGTGTTAATGATTTTGTATGTATAACCAATGTTAATAATGTTTAATTCTCTAAAAAGTTAAAAATACTAATTGAAGTAAGAAATATTGATTCACCCCCCTCTCAGTGTTTCTAGCAATTTGAAGTCTATTATGAGTTCTCATGTGCAGACTTAATTTATTCTATATTTATGCTCTATGATCCAGTTGTTTGAATTAATTGAATATAGTGACCAAAACCAAATGGTTGGGGTTGTGCACTCTGTAACATCAATTCTAATTTTGTAGTTCATTTGTGGCTACTACATAATCCTAGATTGTGTCAAGTGGTATCAAAGTGGGTTCCATTATGGGATTTGCATCTTTATTTGCTCTGAATAAAAGGGTGCTAGAAAACATTATTCAGTGGTTTCTTGGCAAGAGTGCCAAAGGTATGAGTTGGGAGACAAAACTTGGGCTGAGGTCTTTGGATGTTGATGAGACATTTACAACTTTTAAGGATGCAATTGAGGAGAAGAGGTGCATGAAATCGAGAACCGGAAGAGTTAAGATCAAGAATAGAAGAGTTAGAGAATAGAAGAAATGGAGATGCAGAAGTAGATTCAAAGCCTGAAGAAGAATTGGATGATGAACAAGATTTTGAGGAGAGAGACCCAACACCAAGGTTGATTTTATACTTGAGCAATAGAGGCAGTGCAAGAATTTAATTTTCTTGTTATGATGGCAACATGAGAGATGATGTGGTCATCGATTCAATTTAAGAAGTCAAAATATACTTGAGTTTGAAAATGTTCAGGATCCAAATCGGGTGCGATTTTCCATGACAAAGTTGAAGGGTCATGTTGCACTATGGTGGGATATGTTACAAAAAGGAAAACTAAATAATTAGCTAGAAAATATCAAGACTTGTAAGAACATGGTCACAAAGATCAAGGACGAATTTCTACCTATTTATTACCAACATAATCTGTATAGACAAGTCTATAATCTAAGACAAAATGAAACCTTTATTCGTGAGTACACCGAAGGTTTTCTTAGACTATCACTTCGACCTAGTATAAAAGAACCATAATTCCAAAGAGTCATAAGGTATGCAAATGGGCTGAAATACTTGATTCAAGACGAGATGAGCACACATTATTTCTGGATTGTTGATTAAGACTATCACATTTCCTTGAAGGTAGAATAAAAATTGAATAGGGAAACACAACAGAAAGGTATAGGAATGCAGAAATTCCTTATAGATTCAAACTGCTAATTGTAATTTACTAAAACAATAGACTTGAATATACTCTACTCATTAGTGGAAGAAATCAAAAGATCGTGAAATCACTAAGTCGACAAGAGAAAGAATTCAATCAACACATTACACAATGATTTCCTAGGGAAAGCCACAACTAAAAACCCCTGCTATCTGTATATTGCATTGGTCAGGAGATATGAGAATATTACAATGATTTTCTCAAGCTCGAGCAACTTTTTCACTATCTCTATCTGTCTCACAACTTCTTAGACAAAGCCCAAGCCAATACTTAACCAATTTTCTGCTTGCCCAAGTCCCTATTTCCTTGCGTTATATCCTTGGGAAATAACCCCTATTAATTAAGGAAATTCCTCAATTGGAATTGCACAATCCTCATAGGCCTTTCTTTGACTACATGCACCACCTGTACAATTTGGATGAATAGACAACTGATAGTACATTGTCCCTGAACTCCAATCTCAACTAGGTAACTCTCATATATGACATGCATGAGTTATTTACGAGTGAATAATTAGTTAAATGGTTTATCATTGTAGGCAACACCATGCTGCTAGACCTCCCACTAGTTCCTCCAACAAGTGGAACTAGTTTAATTGAATTTAACTCTGTTAAATTGAATTAATTAATTACAACTCAAAATAAATTCAACCAGGGCTCCTATAACGTAAGAGCAACTCTACATGACTCAATTTAGACCCTCAACTTGAATTAATTGAGCCAACTAAGTCAAATTAACTTGGTTAACTAATACAATTTGTCATGAGATATGGAATTACAATTTTATTCCTAATTTAATTCAAGGACAAAATTAAATTAGGATTTTCTGGTTGCATTTTCAACACTCCCTCTCAACAAGAAAAGGATTATTTGCTACCCTAATCCCACCTCTATGAAGCTCGAATTTTCATCTTGCCAATGCCTTTGTCAAAATATATGCATCATGTTCTTATGTAGGAATATAATCCAACAACATGATTCTCCTCTGCACATAATCTCATAGATGGTGATATCGGATGTCGATATGTGTGGATAGATCATGAAAAAACTGGATTCTTAGAGAGTTTGATACAACTCTGATTGACATAGTAAATCATAGTAGGATCCATCTACTAATCAAATAACCCAACACAGATCTTCCTCATCCAGATAGCCTCACAAGTTGCTTGATTAACAGCAATGTACTTTGCTTTTACTGAACTAAGTGCAACTGATATCTGCTTCCTATTGTACCAAGAAACTATTGCTGACTCAATACTAAAGATTCCCCATGATGTTTTCTTCCTGTCGAGTGTACTCCTTACCCAATCTGTATCTGTGAATCCTTGAATCTTCACTCCCTTTATCTGTCTATACCAAATACAAAACTGAGTGGCGCCTCTAAGGTATTTCAACACATGTTTAGCTGTCTTCCAATAAAGTTTGGTTGGCTTAACCATTGCTTGACTAAGTTGGCTAACTGCAAAACATATGTATGGTCATGTGTTCACCAAATACATAAGTGAACCTGCAAGCTTCCTGTAAATAGTAGCCTCCACTACTTCAACTGAAGTAGCATCTTCCTTCCACTAGTTTCCTGCTAGAGGAGTCTCCATGAGTTTATTGCTTTCCATGTGGAACTTCTTCAGTATCACATTGGCATATTTTCCTTGAGAGACAAACAGTTCCTCATCTCCTTTACATACTTCTATACCAAGGAAATAATGCAAGACTCCAAGGTCCTTCATCTCGAATTCTCTTGGAAGATCCTCTTTGCAAGATTTTACCATCTTCTCATCACCTGCTAGAATTAAATCATTGACATATAATACTATAATCAACAATTTACCTTCAACCACAATATGGTAAAGGTTCTCATATGCTTCACTTTTTGTGAAGCCCAACTTGGTGAAATAGATGGAAATCCTGGTGTACCAAGCACGAGGTGCTTGTTTCAATCCATACAAAGATTGCTTGAGCCTGCACACATGTGACTCTCTTTTGAAGGTCTCAAATCCTTTTGGTTGCTCAATGTACACCTCTTCCTCAATCACACCATTGAGGAATGTTGTCTTCACATCCATCTGATGTATCTTCCATCTCATCTACGCTGAAAGTGCTAGAATAGATTTGATTGAAGAGTACCTTGCTATTGGAGCAAAGGTCTCCTTGTAATCAATTCCCTCCACCCGAGAGAACCTTCTGGCCACAAAACTGGCATTGTGTTTCTCCACACTCCCATATACTACATGCTTTACCTTGTAAATCCATCTGTAACTCACCAATGACTTGTTTTCTAGTCATAGGACCACTTCCTAGACATTGTTTCTGATAATGGAGTCATACTCATCAACCATGGAATCAACCCATACTAGTTTTGTATTTATTCCTCAAATGAGGATGGCTCAATATCTACACTCTCGTTCATTAGAGCCATGTAGCCAGTGTACTGATCTAGTGACCTCCTCTGCCTGCACTGTGATTTGGGAGATCCCACATTCTCTCTAGAATCATGCATCACTTTATCAACCTGTCTTATGCACTTCCTTCCATCTTTGTAAGTCTCTTCATGAGTGGGTGATTCCACTCTTTTCTCCTCTGTTGTGGTTGCTCCAGATCATCTTGGGGTTCTTAATTTGGAGCTAAAATATCCTCTTATCCATGCAACTAAAGCTCCTTCTCAAGGGAATATCTCATGGCCTTCTCTTCATCGAACTTCACATCTCTACAAACCACTATCATCCTGTGAGATGGCAGGTACACCTGATAGTTGTGAGGTGTATCAGTGTACCCCACAAATATGCCTAACTTAGTTGTTGGTTCTATATTTTTCCTTGCATCCTTGGTAACATGACAATAAATTGATGAACCAAAGATCCTGAAGTGTGCCACATCTAATTTCTTACCTGAAAATTTTTCTTTTGGTGTACTCATCTCGAGACTTTGATGAGGACTTTTGTTCTACACATATACAGTTGTGTTGCATGCTTTAGCCCACAAGTGCAACGGTAGGCCCTGATCATGTAACATTGCTCATTTAGCTCCCACAACACTTTTGTTCTTCCTTTCAGCTACCCCCATTCTGTTGTGGGTTAAGGGGTGCTATTAACTCCCGTCGAATGCCTTCTAATGCACAAAATTTTTTGAATTCATTTGACATATATTCTCCACCATTATCGCTCCTAAGAGATTTTACTTTCATGCTAGTGTCTTTATCAACAAGTGCTTTAAATTCACAAAATTTAGCAAACGTCTGATATTTCTTCTGCATGAAGAAAATCTAACATTTACTGAGAAATCATCTACAAATATTACATAATACTTGTGCTTAGTTGTGGAGGCTGTCAAGAACATTTCACACACATATGAGTGAACTCTTTCAAGGATCGTTTGCACTCAATTTTCCTTATCATGAAAGGTGGCTTTGGTGTACTTCCCCAATGTACACCCTTTGCATGTATCTCTCTGCTCTAGTGCACCCTTGGGAAGTCTTGTAGAAATATGCTACATGATCTTCAAAGTTTCGTGGTGCAAGTGACCCAATATTCTATGCCACAACTCATTGATGTCTCGACTTTGCACCTGCTCTATTTTTGTGTTCAAAGTAGCACAATTTTCTACATCCAATTTGTAGAGGTTCTTCATGTAAATCCCGGTCTACTTCACTTGTCCTAATTCTATGTGACAAAGGAAAGCCTTTCCCTTTCTAAATATCACATCATAGCCACGTCCTCCAACATAGCAACTGAACCCAAATTATTTTTCAGACCCGATAGATGACATCTTTTAATGTAAGAGGAGAACCAGAATCCCTCTGAAAAGTGAAAGTACCGATGCCATTCGTGCTATACCTTCCATCATCTCCCATTTTTATGTGCATCTGGAGGTCCTTCTCCTCCAAGTCACTGAAGAATTCTTTGTTGTCCATCATATGGAATGAGGCTCCACTATCCAGATACCACACACTACCCATCAACGATGTCACCATTCAAGCGATGAGAGCAAAATCTAACTCGAATTGTGAAGCAAGAGCTTTACCTGTTGCTCCTCTTGAGGGCTTCTTGCCAACCTTCTCGTGTGGACACTTCATGGCATAATGTCCCAGTTCATGACAGTGAAAACATTTAATATTTGACAAGTCCTTCTTATTTCCACCCTAAATGGAATCAGATTTGGAATGGGATGACTTCCTTTTCCCTTTCTTGGCCTTTCCAGCTAAGACATAGTTATCCTCCTCATCATGCTTGGATGAGGATCCATCTTTTGTGTTCTGGCGAATCTCTTCTTGCACCAAGTCGGACCACAAACTCTCCCACTCTAGTAGCTTCTACCTCCCATTTACCAAATCTTCGTAGATGTGCCAACTCTTGGGAAGGCCTAGAAGTGCTAGGATGACCAGATCATCTTCAGGAACTATAACACGGACACTTCCAAGCTTATCCCGACATTAGGTGAACTTGGTCTAGTACTTTGTTATTGTGTCGCCCTTCTCTATCTTGATTTTTCTGAGCTTTTCCTTCAATGTCAGCTTCTTGTGATCACTTCTATTTTGAAACAGGTACATCAAGGCCTTTCACATTGCATATGGAGTCTCCATACCATAGAGGTTCGAGACAATATGATTTTGAACTCCTTCTAGAATAATCCTTCTTGCCTTTGCAACAAATTTTCTCCATTATTACAGATCTTGAGCATTAGTTGTTTGAGGCTTAGGAATATCTTTGTCTATGAATTCCTTAAGCCTTTTTTCTTCCAACACTACCTCCATCTTGTCCTTCTAAGCAATATAGTTCAAACTATCCTCAAGGGCATATTCAAGTCTCAATACATAGAACGACATCTTGTTGGCTCTAAAGTATGAGACTGCAAATTCGATTTCGACAAACTCATATTCTCCTCTTCTAGAGTGGTTTCTGCTCTGATACCATGTATAAATTCCTTATAGATTCAAACTGCTAATTGTAATTTACTAAAACAATAGACTTGAATCTACTCTACTCATCAGCAAAAACAATTAAACAATTGCAAAATCACGAAGCATACAAGAGACAGAATTCAATCAACACATTATATAATGATTTCCTAGGGAAATCCACAGCTAAAAACCCCCGCTATCTATATTTTTCATTAATCAAAAAATATGAGAAGATTACAATGCTTTGCTCAAGCCCGAGCAACTTTTTCACTATCTCTATCTGTCTCATAGCTTCCTACACAATCCTAGGCCAATAGTCAGCCATTTTTCTATTTTCCCAAGTCCTTATTTCCTTGCGCTATTTCCTTGGGAATTATCCCCTATTAATTAGGTAAATTCCTCAGTTGGAATTATTCAATCCTCATAGGCATTCCTCTGGCTGCATGCACCACTTGTATAATTTAGATGATTATACAACTTATAGTACATTGTCCTTGAACTCCAATCTCAACTGTAACTCTCAGATCTAACATGCATGAGTTATTTATGAGTGAATCATCAGTTAACTGGTTGATCACTGCAGGAAGCACCATACTACTAGACCTCCCACTAGTTCCTCCAATAGTTGGAATTAGTTTAACTAACTTTAAATCAGTTAAACTAAATTAATTAATTACAACTCAAAATAAACTCAACCAGGGCTCCTATAATATAGGAGACACTCTACATGACTCAAGTTAGACCCTCAACTTGAATTAACTGAGCAAACTAATTCAAATTAACTTAGTTAACTAATACAAGTTTTCATGAGATATGGAATTACAATTTTATTCCTAATTTAATTCAAGGACAAAATTAAATTAGGATTTTCTTGTTTAAGTTTCAACAAGGAATAGGTTTAAGAGGTAGAGGTAAGATAGAGACTACTAGAGGCAGTGAAAAGGAAGAAGAATGCACCAGTTTTCAAGGTGGTAGAGGTGGAAACTATTGAGAAATCTAGGGCAACATAGTTAGGGTTATATTAATTTATTTCTCTAATAACTTGATAATTTCTTGTGACATTCTTTTAGATTATTATTATTCTTGTTTTTATTGTATTCTTTATAATAAAAAAACTACCAAAACATGAAGATTATCAAAAAGAAATGGACACTAGATATAAGCACTAAGTTAGGTAAAAACCCCTATGAACGGGAAAACCCAATCAAACTCTTCCTTTAGTAGATTCAAATCAAGATGAGACAATCCAATACATTTGACCAAAATATTGACACCCTCAGTTCCTCCAAGTCAGTCTCCCTTGTAGAAAAGTCAAATTATAGTCATATCTTCAAGTCAACATATATCCATTATTTGTAATCCTGATATTTTCAGTCCTTTTTGTAGCCTTGAGATTTTTAGTTCTCTCTGCAATTTTTATATTTTTAGCTTCCTTTTAGACAATAGTATTCTATTCTTTGTTGTACCTTCTTCTTCCTTTTAATTTATTTCGCATCCTCTTCTTCACTGAAAATTTGCATATCAAATTGCTTGTCTTGTTTTGCACTAAACTAGGTAGAATGGTAGCGTATATGTAGTGGTTTGTCATTGTACTTTGAGATTGACATGAATAGTAGGCAAGGCCGAATTTTAGAAGATGGAATTGACTTTGTAGAAGATGGGGCAGACTTAATGATGGGGTATTGTTATACACTTTGACTCAAAAACATATTTTTCTTCTTTTATATAAGAAGCCCAAGAAGGGTCTTTTACGTAATGATTTTGACTTTGACTAAATACAAAAATCCTAGAGCACACAATGGGTGCTTTGAGCTATTGACCAATTATCCAAGCATGAAACCCATTATGACAAATACAATTATGAAGATTGACACTATTTACATTCTTCAACAAAAACAATGTTGGAAGAGGTAGAGGAAGTCTCGAAAGAGGAAGGGAGAAGTATATAATTACCTTTTATCACTATGGAGTTGAAGGACATAAGAAATATGAGTTGTCTAAAGGACAAAATTTAGGGAGAAGAGGTGAAGCCAGAATATAAGTTACATGAGTCAATGAAGCTTTTTGTTGTTGAGGAAAATGTGATTGTACTTCACCAAGAACAGGGAGAAATATGATGTTTCATAGAGTGTTTCTCAAGCCTGAGAAAAAGATAATGGAAGAATCAAAACAAAGAAGGAAAGTTTAAAAAAAAAAATGTAAGGTCCAAGGAAAGGGTTGTAACTTGGTTATAGATAGTGGAAGTATTGAAAATTTAGTGTTCACTGAAGTCATGGATAAGTTGAAACTCAAAATTTTAGTCCATAGAAATACTTATAGAGTCTCATGGTTACAAAAAGGAAAACAAGTGGTTGTGACTGAGAAATGCCTATTAAATTTTCAAATTGGAAGCCTTCAAGAGCATGTATTGTGTGATGTGGTTGAGGTGGATGTATGCCACATACTTTTGGGAAGACAATGGTTATTTGACAAGCAAGTTTACCATGATGGCCATAAAAACACATATGAGTTTAGGAAAGATGGACAATAGTACAGGCTTACACCAATGGTAGAAGAAACACTAGAAAGTTGTGGAGGTACAAGCAAGAGTAACAACAATATCATGTTGTGTTCAACTAAAGAGTTTGTACATGAAGAAAGGAGGACAAAATTTTGTTTAGAAGTGATTCTGAAGGCTGTAAAAGAGGAAGTGGAATTAGACACCATGCCTGCAAAAATAAATTCCTTGCTATATGAATTCAAGGAGATAATTACTGATCAATTTCCAAAAGGACTACCTCCTGTGAGAAGTATTTCTCATCAGATTGACTTTATTCTTGGATCGAGATTAACAAATAAGGAACCTTACATGATGAATCCAACAAAGAGTGAGGAAGTAAATAAGTAGGTATAGGAGTTGCTTGATATAGGACTGATAAGAGAAATTTTAAGTCCATGTGCATACCAGTAGTAATGACTCCAAAGAAGATAAGTGAATTGGGAATGTGCATATATTCTAGAGCCATTAATAGCATAACCATAAAGTATTGATTTCCCTTTCCAAGGATGGAGGATATTATGGAATGTTTGAGAGGAGCTACATATTTCACAAAAATAAACTTGAAGAGTGATTATAATCAAATCTGGATCAGGGATGGTGATGAATGGAAGACTGCTTTCAAGATGAAAGATAGATTGTTTGAAAGGTTGGTTATGCCAATTGGGCTAACTAATGCCCCTAGAACATTCATGAGGCTCATGAATGAGGTCTTAAAACCATTCTTGGGGAATTTTGTTGTAGTATACTTGGATGGAATTTTAATTTTCAGCACAAGCAAAGAGAAGCACCTGAAGCATGTAAGTTGAGTGTTGCAAGAATTGAAAGAAGATAAGTTGTTGATTAACTTGAAGAAATGTACAATTATGCAATATGAGTTAGCTTACTTGGGATTTGTTATTTCCAAGGAAGGTTTGAAGATGGATCTTGAAAAGGTGAAGGTTGTCTTAGATTGGCTCACACCTCGATCTACTTTTGAGGAAAGGAGCTTCCATGGACTGAAAAGCTTCTACTGGAAATTCATTAAGAATTTCAACTAGATTTGAGCACCTCTTACCGAATGCATGAAAAAGGGGAATTTTAAATGGACAACAACAATAAGGAAATAATTTGCAGATGAAGAATAAGGTGACAAAGAAACTTGTTTCGGTGCTACCAAACTTTGATAAAGTATTCCAAGTTTACTATGATGCAAGTCGGACAACAATTGGGGTAGTTTTTAGTCAAGAAGGCAGACAAAACATTCTTCAGTGAGAATTTGAACGATGCTAAGAAGAAGTATTATGCATATGATTGTGAATTTTATGCTATTGTGTAGGCTTTGAAGAAGTGGAGACATTATTTGTTACCCAAGGAATTTGTCTTGTTTACTAATCACAAGGCATTTCAATATATCAACAGTCAAGTTGTACATGCTTTGAGTATGAGAGTGTTTCTACTCAACACATTGTCAGTAGAAGTGGTGGGTTTAGAAATCATGAAGGAGTTGACGTCGATTTTGGAGAAGCTTGGACAACTTGTAAAGCACCTTGGAATGTAGACATAACCATGTTCTTAGATTACCATATCCAAGAAGGGTTTTATTTAAAAATCAGCAATTGTTCATTCCTCAAGGCTCAATAAGGTTGAATCTTATTAACGAGCTACACGGTGGAGGCTTAGGCTAAAATTTTGGCATGGATAAGACCACAACGTTAGTAAAGGAGACGTACTTTTGGCCTCACATCAATAAGGATGTCCAAAAAAATTTTGAGTGGTGTGGAGTTTTCCAACTAGCAAAGGGTAGAAGTCAAAATACGGGGTTGTATACTCCATTTCCCGTACCATAAAGGCATTGAGAATATGTGAGCATGGACTTTGTCTTGGGGCTACCTGTTGAATTTTGTAGTTATCAATGGTCTTCATAATATTCATTTGTACTTGTAATGATGAAATATAAATTATATTTGTAAAAGAAAATTTTTATTGATTATTATATTCATAAGAAAAATTACCAAAGGCATGTTCTTCATGACATTTTGCAAAATAAAATTTGAATTTTTCAATTTATAGTTTTTTCTCCACAAGTGACCAAGTTGACCCTCCAAGCTATCACGTCATCCTGCCCAGAGAAATACCCATTCACATCATCTAAAGAATATAAGTAGCCTATTCACTCTCCTCCGAGAACATACTTCATATCATCACATATATCTCTATTCTAAGTGAAGAAAGAGAAGTAATACAAGGCTAAAATTAGAAGGAAGAGATACGTTTCATTTACCCTTGCTCTAGTAATCAAAGGAGGCCAAGTTATGGATGCTTTTTTGTGGTACATTTTTCTATGACATAGTGTGAAGCCCGAGGCAAAGTTGCAAGATGAATTTCCACCCTATTGGAGACCTTGTTTATGTGGTATATTTATGTAGCATAGTCGAAGTCTAAGGCAAAGTTGTAAGACAAATTTCGGCTCTCTTGGAGACCTTGTTGCAGAGATTTTGTGGATAAAATTGTGAAAATTTGTCTCGGATTTTGTGGAGTGTTGACCTCGCTCTTGGTGGGTGGTCATATTGCTAGTTACTTTAATTTGATATATCTCTTTTGCATTGATAAGGTAAGGAAAAGATTGGTTGGGTTTCCCCCCTTAGTGGGTTTTCCTAGTGTAAAATCTTCTTGTCTCTTTGTGTGTTTATGATCTCTATTGTTCTACTTTCTATGTATCATAGTTCACAAATAAAATACTTGCATCTATTGTACTAAAAAAATCATCATGGTATCACAACTTTGGTGAAGGAAAGAGCACATAGATCACTGTTGAAAAAGACATATTTTGAGATTACATTGAAGAAACCCTAGATCTACAATCAAGTTGTATTTATGGATTCTACTATGAAATCAATGAAAAAATTAGAGGGGGTTACTAATTTTTGGGCTTGGAAGACAAGAATTCACCTAATTCTCGTAAGGGAATATCTTTTGGAAATTGTGCAAGGAAAGGTAGTTGATCCTATTGATGAAGTAGGAAAGAAGAAGTATAATAAATATGACATCATTTCCATGGGAATTATTGTTGACTCCATCAAGGATCATCTAATTCCATACATCTAAAAGATTTGATAAGAAGATGTATGATACCCTAAATGATTTGTATCAACAATATTGACCAAGTCATGAGTTTGAGAAATGAGCTTTGTGATATAAAAATGACCAAGAATGATATAGTGGCTTCCTTCTTTGTGAATATTTCTCAACTGAGAGATCAACTACAAGCTATTGAGGAAATTGTCTCTGACAAAGATCTTATGACTTCAACACTTAATGGAATACAACATTCATGGAATTAGACAAATTTTGCAGTCTAAAATGGGCCTCAAAACAACTTTATAAGAACCAATATGATTCAAGATGATGCTGTCAACCATGGGCGATAATTCACCAGTTTTGGAGTAAAAAAAGAAAAGATTAAAAAATAACTATTTTTCAACCGGAATTTTAAACTTATCTCCCTACGATTTCACTCAAGTTTTGAGTGGGAGAACTCACTAGATGTGAAATTTAATTCCTCATCCAAGGAATACCCATGTTTCATACCTTTGATGGACCCTGCTAGACGAAAAATGAGAAATACATGAAAAACGTTATAGCAATCATTTTTTCATTTACTTCTCAATTTTCGTGCAGTAGGCTCCATTGAAAGTATGCAACATGGTTACTTCTTGGATGAAGAATTAAATTTTTCATCCAACGAGTGCTCCCACTCGAAAGTTGAGTCAAACCATAGTGAGATATGTTGAAAACACAAGTTGAAATTTTATTATTTTATTTATTTATTTATCTATTTATTTATTTTTTTATTATTATTATTATTATAATTATATTTTTTTTTTCATGTCATCTAATCTTATTTTATTATTTCCACTATTATATTATAGTATTCCTTAGGAGGCCCATTTTAGATCTCAAAATTTCTCTAATAGGGATTCATTTGCAACATGTATAAGTAGCCAAAAGGAAGCTCCAAGTTTGGAAGAACTATGGGAAGCTTGTTCTTAGGAAGAATCAAGACTTTTGTCTAGAGAAAGAAATCCAAAGGAAGAAGAATATTCTCAAGCCTATGTAACTCATTCCAAAAAAATCTAGAGGAAGAAAGAATTCTGGTTTTCAAAAGAAGAAAAGGGATTTTGATAGAAGACCTAATCCTCAAAGTAATAAAGATATTTCACAAATCCAATGTTTCCGTTGCAATAAATTTGGACACTTCAAATCCCAATGTCCTAAAATATTCAATGGTAGAAAGAAAAGAGGGAAACAACATGCTTTCATGGAAAATTTTGAAGAACATTCCATGAGACCCGAAGTTGAAGGAGATAAAGAACACTTCTACTATTTTGCACTTACAGGATCTCTTGCAAATGGTGACAACATATGGTTGATTGACAATGGAGCTTCAAGGCATATGATAGGGGAGTGTGATCATCTTACAAATTTTATGGAAAGAGATTGAATCAAAAGGTGGAGCCTGGAAACAACAACAATTATGTAGTCAAATGAATTGGGACAACACTCGTTGAACTAGAAACAACTGAACGCGTTCACTTGAGTAACATACTCTATGTTCCAAGTTTGAAAAAGAATTTGGTTTCAATTTCATGTTTATAAGATAGAGGAGATATAGTAGCCTTCATTGATGGGAAAGTCCTTATGTGGGATAAGGGCTCTAGTATAATCTTTGCTAGGGTTATTGGGATTCGTGAAGGAAGTTTGTATAAACTCCTAGGGAAACCTCCCCAAGATTTAGTGCATAATGATATTAATCCTTGTGAGATATGGCATAGGAGATATGCACACCTTCATTATAGAGCTTTTCCATCTTTGAAGTAGATTGTTTTAGGTGTACCAAAATTTCATATGGATCATAAAGATGTGTATGGGATGTGCTCTTAGAAAGAATTTTAAGCAACACTTTCCAAGTAGTGAACATAGGTCCAAAGAGATTTTGGATCAAGTCCACTTTGATGTGTGTGGTCTTATGTCGATGAAATATCTTAGAGACGCTCTATACTATGTATCATTTATTGATGACTTCTCTTGCAAGACTTGGATCATGTTATGAAGTAAAAAGATGAAGTTTTCATAATGTTCCAAGAATTCAAATTTGAAGTGGAGAATCAGAAGGAAGAGAATAAAGATCCTAAGATTAGATAGTGGAGGAGAGTACAACTCCAAGGAAATCATTTCCTTTTGTAAGGTATCTTGGATTAAGAGGGAGCTGATAGTTCCCTATAATCCTCAATAGAATGGAGTGGATGAAAGAAATAATAGATATATTAAAGAGTCTATGAAGGAAATACTACATTATCAATATGTACCAATGTTATTGTGGGGATAAGTAACCAGGACAACCATTTACATTCTGGATAGAAGTCCTCATCTAATCCTAGAAGATAAGACCCCTAAATAATTTTTCGTCAGTCATAAACCATAGGTTGATCATATGAGAATATTTGGTTGTCTATTGTTCATACATGTACCCAAGGATAAGAGAAATAAGTTAGAGCCTTCTAGAAAGAAGGGGATATTTGTTGGGTACAATGAGTCATCAAAATCCTAAAGAATCTATATTCTAGGGCAATGGCATGTTGAAATAAGTAGGGACATGACGTTTGATGAATATGTCGCTTATTGGAAATCCAGATAAGAGAATTAAAACATTGAAGATGAAGAGAAGAAGAATGTGGCTCCCAAAGAAGAGGTTACAGTTCCTCCCTCATCCTCTAGTCATCCTGAAGATCATGAAGTATGCAAGGGGGACCTTATGAACCATTGGATCCTATGGTTGTTCCAGAAAATAGAAAAATACCATCTTGGCTCAAATATACTTTGCAGGATGCAAAAGGACATGTTGCTCCACGAGGCACCTTCATGGAATCTAGGAGACCTACAAGGTATTATGGTTATGCATCTTTAATGAATAATTTAATTGATTTAGAACCTTCCAACTTAGAGGAAGCAACCACCTAAAATTTTGGAAGGATACAATGATGGAAGAATACCAATCTACTATGAAGAATGATGTTTGGGAAATTGTTCCAAGCCCTAAAGAGAATTCTATGGTAACCTCAAAGTGGATATTTATGATCAAGTATGCAACTGATTGGGGCATTAATAAATACAAGGAAATATTCATGGCTAGAGGTTTCTCTTAGAAAGATGATGAAGAATATGATGAAGTATTTGCACAAGTTTCCAAGCACACCATGATTATATCTCTTATTTATCTTTCTTTGTTTATGGGACAGAAGTTACATCAGATGGATTTGAATACTTATTTCCTCAATGGTGTGATTGAGGAAGAGGTGTACATAGAGCAACCTCAATGCTTTGAGGTTCATAATAGAGAATCTCATGTGTGTAGACTGAAGAATGCCTTGTATGGAATCAAGTAAGCACCAAGATCTTGGTATTATAGAATTAATGGATAATTGATGAGACTTGGTTTCTCTAAGAGTGTTGTTGATCCAAACCTTTATATAAGGATTTTGAAAGGTAAGCATGTGTTGTTGCTACTATATGTTGATGATTTATTTCTGACAGGTGTAGAGCATCTTATTTTTAGTGTAAAAGGGAGTTGGCCTCTAATTTTGACATGAAGGACCTTGGCTTGATGCATTACTATTTGGGACTAGAAGTATGGCATAAACCTAGTGAAATCCTTCTTGGGCAAGGAAAATATGTGATCAAGATCCTTTAGAATTTTGGAATGATGGAATGCAAGTCTATGGAAAATCTTATGGTAAGCAATCTAAGAAAGTTGAGGGATTATTAGTTTGAATTGGTAGATCCATCCATGTAGTGAAATTTGATTGGATCACTGATATATTTGGTGAATACCAGGCTAGAAATTGGCTTTATAGTGAACATATTGAGTCAATTCCAGATGGTATCGAGACATGCAAATTAGATTGCAATAAAGCATATATTGAGGTATTTGTGTGGTATTGTAGACTAATGTTTGAGATATGCTTCGGGTGGTCAATACAACTACATGGATATATGGGTTCTAAATCGACAGGGAGTGCATATGACAAAAAGAGTACATCTAGTGTATGTTTTAGTTTGGGCTCTGCTATGATATCCTGGATGATTAGGAAGTAGGAATTTGTCGCACTCAGTATTGTTGAAGCAGAGTATATTGCTGCTTGTATGACATGTTGTGAGGGAGTATGGCTGCATAAGCTACTCTCTGGATTGTTCGACCAAATGTTGGAATTGACTATGTTGTTCTATGACAATCAAAATTGTGTGAAGCTGATAAAAGTTACAGTTTTTTGTGATAAGATTAGGCATATTAATGTTAAGTACCACTTCATTTATGATATAGTGTAGAACAGAGCATTAAGGATCCAATATATTCCCACTGATGAGCAAACAACTAACATTCTCACAAATCCTCTATCTCAGGTGAAGTTTGTATACTTCATAGACAAGCTTGGACTTATGGAGAACCCTTTTATTGGTGAGAGAGAGTATTGATGTGACAACAATAGGGGCATGGATTAGACTGTTAGTGTCAATAGGAGCATGGCTTGTACTATTAATGGATGGAAATTAGGGGCTTGAATCAGACTATTAGTGACAACAAGATCATAACCTAGGCTATTGATGAGATAACATGATGGACAAACATTCTAGAAAGAATGTTCTTTGAGGCTCAGACACTCATGGAGTGGGTGCCTCTTCAACATCATGGCATAAAGTGAGGCCTTTGGATTTGGGACATGGGTTTCCATAGGTTTTGACCATGAGTGATAGCAACCCTAAACTAGTCAAGTACCATGAGGTGAGGCTCCCATTGAATCATGGTGACTAGTTTAGTGAGTACCATTGGTTAGGAGTGCTAACCTACGTTGTGGTAATTATTGATGATGTTAATGTAGGTCAAGAGTGTTGACCTAGATGATGATGTTATCAATGAGTTTTACCTTTCCTTATAGAGATCATGTATACATAGAACATCTAGATAGTAATTATGAATAACTCCCTAGATAAGGGGGAGTGTTGAATTTTGTAGCTATGGTCGGTCTTCATAATATTCATTTCTAATTTCATGATGAAATATAAATTAGATTTTCAAAAGAAATTATTTATTTATTTTTAGATTCAAAAGAAAAATTATGAATGCATGTTCTTCATGACCATTGCAAAAGAAAAATTGAATTTTTCAATTTTAGTTTTTCCTCCACAAGTGACCAAGTCAGCCCTCCAAGCTATCATATCGGCCTGCCTAGACAAACACCCATTTGCATCACCTAAAGGCTATAAGTAGCCTATTCACTCTCCTCCAAGTAAATACTTCATATCATCACATATATCTTTGTTCTAAGCAAAGAATGAGAAGGAATACAAAGCCAAAATCATAAGGAACAGATTCGTTTAATTTACCCTCACTCTTGTAATCAAAGGAGGCCAAGATCTCGATGATTTTTCTAGTACATTTTTATGTGACATAGAGCAAAGTATAAGGAAGGTTTTCAAGATAAGTTTCGGCTCTCTTGGAGACCTTGTTTCTATGGTATATTTATGTGGCATAATGTGAAGTCTGAGGCATAGTTGCAGGACAAATTTTGGCTCTTTTGGAGGCCTTGTTGCAGAGCTTCTATTTTTGGGTGTGGAGCCTGATTATCTTCCTAATTGTTCAATGGTTTTTGTTTCAGTCATGTTGGATCCCTATTCCTAACGGGGCAGAAACACCACCCGTTTAATCACTATCAAGGGGGTCCATGGGAGGGAAAAAATGACTTTTATGAGCCCCCTCCCTGGTGGGGGTTTGGGGGCAACGCCCCTAAAGCTAAAAATAGATGAAAATTTGTCTTGTAAGATATTGTAATTTCGTAGTCAATATGGGTTGTTCATTAAGAAAATGATATGACAGTAGAAGTTATGCTAATTTAGGGTTTTTTTCCCCTTGAAGGCACCCCCTCATTTTATATGAGGGAATTATATTGTGGTTGTGGATCATTATTTTGAGTGAGAGAGAGAGGAGACTATGTGAGAGTGAAGATGAAATTACAACGGATCTACTGTAGGTTGTATCTCTTCATTTTACTGGATAATATAAAAGGAAGGACTTGTTGTTTCTCCATGGACGTATCCCAAATTGGGTGAACCACATATATCTATGTCTCTCTTGTTTTATGTGTTTATGTATTTGTGTTTCTACAATATTTTTGTGTATTTAATTATTTCGTTATTTAATTTCTAATCATTGGTATCAGAGTCGAAGGTGTATTTGGCTGATAAACTCACATGAGAGAAGGGTTCCTAGTTCAAGTGGGAGCAATGTCAGAAGATTGTAGGTTTAGGGTCGAGAAATTTAATGGCCAAAACTACGAACTATGGAAAATGCAAATGGAAGATTATTTGTATCATAAAGATTTGTACCTACCATTGAGCAAAAAATCAAAGTAGTCGATGAGTATGATGGATGCAGAATGGGAGATTCTCGACAGAAAGGCACTAGGAACAATACGGTTGTGTCTGGCAGTGTCGGTGCCATTAAAAATTTCAAAGCAGATGACAACAAAAGGTTTAATGATGACAGTGGCCAAACTATATGAAAAACCCCTGGCCTCAAATAAGCTATTTATTATGAAAAGTCTATTTAATATGAATATGTCAGAAAGCAGATCTATTGTTGATCATTTAAATGAACTTAACACGGTTAATAGTCAGTTAAGTTCTGTAGGGGTAAATTTTGATGATGAAGTTAGGGCTCTATTATTTTTGTGCTCATTGACATAAATTTGGAATAGCTTAGTTATGGATATTAGTAACTCTATCTCTGGATCTAGTACCTTAAAGTTTGATGATGTTGTTGGTGACATCCTTAGGGAGCAAATGCGATGGAAAAGCTTCGATGAGACACCAGGTAATGCTTTGATTGTAGAGACTAGGGGAAGAAAAATGGAAAGAGAAAGGAGGTCAATAAACCATAGTAAGTCAAGAAAAGGCACATCCAAATCCATATCAAGGATAGTGTCTTAGAAATGTGGGAAGAAAGGACATCTAAAGAAAGGCTGCAAATCTCATAAAGGAGAAAAACGAGATTGGCAGCAAGAGAAAAATCATTAAGCGAATGTGACAAGCGATGTGTTGCAATATTCTTTTATTCTTTCATTAAAAAATATTATTGATGCCTGGGTGGTTGTTTAGGGGATTCATTCCATGCTACACCTTATAGGAAACATTTTCATGACTATGTTCAAGGAGATTTTGGACATGTTCATTTGGGTGATTATAAACCCTATAAAATCATTGGAATGGGTAAGGTTTTTATAAAGCAACAAAATGGAAACCAATGGATATTTAAGGAGGTAAGGCATGTTCCAAATTTGAAGAAAAATATAATTTCAACAACGTAGTTAGGTGGTGAAGGTTGTGTAACTACATTCACAGATAAAACTTGGAAGGTCACTTAAGGAGCCTTGGTAATAACAAAAGGAGAAAAGGTTAGTACATTGTATTTATGCAATGGTATTTCGTATTTTGTTAATGATTTGACCTCCACGGGATAAAATACGACATTGTGGCATCATAGGCTCAGGAACATGAGTGAGAAAGGGATGCAGATTCTTCACTCAAGAAAGTTGTTGCCAGGTTTGAAGCATGTTGATTTGGATTTCTGTGAAAATTTTGTTTGTAGAAAACATAAGAGATTCATATTTATCAGAGTTGGGAAGGAAAATAAGAGCAAAAAAATATAGCTTTTGCATACAGATGTATGAGGACCTGCTCAGGTATCATCTCTCGGTGGTTCTCACTATTATGTTACTTTTATTGATCATGCAACTAGAAGTGTCTCATATCAGAAAATGGAAGTGAATATTGCAACAAAGAGTTTGATAACTACTATTCAGAGCATGGGATTCATAGAGAGAAGATAGTTATAGGGACACCATAATAAAATGGTGTGTCAGAAAGGATGAACAGGACAATCATGGAGCGTGCAAGGTGCATGAGATTGCATGCAAGATTTCCCTTACAATTTTGGGCAGATGTTGTAGATATTGTTGTTTATCTAATAACATAGGGCCTTCAAGTTCCTTAGATGGTGGTATTTTAGAGGAGGCATGGACAGGTAAAAAGGTAAAATACTCATTTTTAAAGACTTTCGGTTGTGAAGCATTTGTTCACATTAATAAAGAAAATATAACAAAGCTTGAAGAAAAATAAAAGAAATGTACCTTTATTGGATATGGTATTAATGATTTTGGTTATCACTTTATGATTATGAAAAATAAAATAAAAATCATTAGGAGCAAAGATGTCATATTCAATGAAAAGGCCTTGTATAAGGATCAGATGTGGGGAAAGAAACAGGAAAAAGAAAACAAATAATATAGAGTGCTTGATGAGATCACAAAAAAATTAAAGGTGTTTGAAAATCATAACGACCAGTAGCCGCAACAACAACAGGCACCTCAAACACCTGAAAGTGGTGTTAGAAGATCTACCAGGATAATTAGACCCCCTGAATAATACTCTCCTTCATTATATTATGTGTTGTTGATTGATTCTAGTGAACCAGAAAGATATGAAGAAGCAATGCAAGTAGAAACCAGGAAGAAGTGGGAGCAAGCCATGGAAGAAGAGATGGACTCCTTGATGCATAACCAGACTTCGGACTTAGTCAAGTTGCCTGTAGGTAAAACAACATTGCAGAATAAATGGGTTTAGAGGTTGAAGGAAGAAGATGGAGGTAAACATGGGTATAGGGATAGACTTGTGGTGAAGGGGTTTGCACAAAATAAAGGTATATACTTTGATGAAATTTTTTCTGATGTTATTAAAATGACTTCAATTAGAACTATTTTAAGTCCAATGGAAGCAAAAGATTTTCATCTTGAGAAGTTAGATGTAAAGATAGCCTTTATCCATGGGGACTTGGAGGAAGAAATATATATGCAGTAGCCACAAGGGTATGAGGTCAAAGGTAAAGAGAAATTTGTGTGTAGGTTGAAGGGATTGTACGGCCTAAAATGGGCTCCAAGGAAATGGTATCTAAAAAATTTATAGGCTTATGTCTGAACAAGGTTATACTAGATTTCATTCTGATCATTGTGTTTATCTTAAGAAACAAAATTATGACAACTATATTATATTTCTATTGTATGTAGCTAACATGCTTGTTGCAGGGTCTAACATACAAGAAATAAATGTGCTCAAAGGAAAATTGGCAAATTCATTTGCAATGAAGGATTTGGGTGTTGCAAAACAAATCCTTAGTATGAGAATAACTAGAGACATGAAAAATCACAAATTAACATTGTCTCAAAGTGAGTACACAGGAAAGGTGTTGGAAAGATTTAATATGCAGATTGAAAAACTAGTTAGTACACCTTTGGCTAGCCATCTCAAGCTAAGTAAGGAGATGTGTCCCAAGGCTTAGGAAGATAAGTTAGAAGCTTAATGTATGCAATGGTCTACACAAGGCCTAATATTGCACATGTAGTGGGAGTTGAAAGCAGGTATATGAACAATCCAAGAAAAAAGAATTTGATGGAAGTGAAATGGATTGTCAGGTATTTTAGAGGTACAAAAGATCCAGCATTATGATTTGGTGCTTCAAACATTGCTTTGCAGGCATATGTTGATGCAGATATGGCAAGTGATAAAGATAACAGGAGGAGCACCACAAGGTATGTCTTTACTATAGGTGGAACAATTGTCAAATGGGTTTCAAAGTCGCAAAACATTGTTTCACTTTCAAAAATAGAAGTAGAGTATGTTGTTGATGCAGAGGCTAGTAAAGAAATGATTTGGTTACAAAGTTTTATGGATGAGTTGGGCAAGAAGCAGGAGATGGGCAGGTTATACATTGAAAAACAAAGTGCCATTCATCTTGAAAATAAATCAACATTTCATTCCAAGACTAAAAATATATAGCTCAAGTACCATTTCATGTGATCAACATTGGAAGATGGACAATTGAAGCTAGAAAAGGTACACACTAGCCATAATCCTACAGACATGTTAACAAAATTTGTAACTACGGAGACATTGAGATCCTTCTCAATTTAAATTGGTCTTCAAGTATGATTATGAAGATGAGAAACAACCAGTTCCAAAGTGGAAGTATTGTCCAACAAGTGAAGCAGTGGTGAAGTTTCTATAATCAATCTCCAAGTGGGAGATTGTTGGGTGTGGAGCTTGATTATCCTCCTGATTGTTCAAAGGTTTTTGTTTCTATCACATTGGATCCTTGTTCCTAACGAGGCAGAAACTCTGCATGTTTAATCGATGTAAGGGGGGGTCCATGGGGGGTAGATATGACGACTTTTATGAGCCCCCCCACCTGGCAGGGGTTTGGGGGAAGCATCCCTAAAGCTAAAAATAAATGAAAAAAATCCTTGTAAAATATTGTTATTTCGTGGTCAATATGGGTTGTTCATTAGGAAGATGATTTGATGGTATACTTTATGTTATTTTATGGTTTGTTTCCTTAGAAGGCACCCCATTGGTATATGAGGGAATTATATTGTGGTTGTGGATAATTATTCCGAGCGAGAGAGAGAGAGAGAGAGAGAGAGGAGACTGTGTGAGAGCGAAGAGGAAATTACAATGAATCTATTGTATGTTGTATCTATTCATTTTGTTGGATAGTATAAAAGGAAGGATTGGTTGTTTTTGCATGGACGTAGCTTGAATTGGGTGGACCATGTATATCTATGTCTCTCTTATTTTATGTGTTTTTGTATTTGTGTTTCCGCAATATTTTTGTGTATTTCATTGCTCTGTTAATTAATTTCTAACATCCGTGGACAAAATTGTGGACATTTGTCTTAGATTTTGTGGAGGTTTGACTTGGATCTTGGTGGATGCTCATCTTGTTGGTTGGTTGAATTTGATGTATGGATTGTTGCATTGATTCTCTAAGGGAAAGGTTGGTTGTGTTTCCTCCCCCTTAGTGGGTTTTCCCAAGGCAAAATATTCTTGTCTCTTTGTGCATTTGTGATCTCTATTGTTCTACTTTTGATGGTGTTAAATTTTTGAAGTATAACTATTTAATGATCATATTTCTATGCTAAACAACATAATATATATCATTGGAATTAATTATCATAGTTCAAAAATAATGTACTTGCATCTATTATATTGGAAAAATCAGCATTGCTAAGGACACAAAGGAAGCATGATTCAATGATGGTTGTTGTAGATTTGTTTTTGAAGATGGCACATTCCATAGAATGTAAAAGGAAAAGTGATAATACTAAATTGGATGTTCTATTCTTTGAAGAAGTAGTGAGACTTCATGGTTTACTAAGAACCATTACTTCAGATAGAGATATAAGGCTCCTGGGTCACTTTTGGAGGACACTATGGAATAAAATGGGATCTAAACTATTATGCAGTTCAGCCTGTAATTCAGATACATATGGACAGATTAAATTAGTGAATAGGAGTCTTGGAAATTTGCTGAAAATCTTGAGTGGAGAAAATCCCAACTAGTGGGATATGGTCTTGACACATACAAAGTTTGCATGCAATGGCATTTAATGATTCAGTAAATAGATCCACTAGTAAGAGTCCATTTCAAACTATTTATAACCGGTCACCAAAAGGTGTTATGGACTTAATATAGTTTTCAAATTTGGAGGAAAGGGAGGGTGTTGATGGAAGTGATTTTACACAAAACATGTAGGAAATGTATCAACCAGGGAAGAAAATATTGCATCAAAGTAATGACTAGTATAAGGAGAAATCATATTTGAAAAGAAGAGCAAAGGTTTTTGCAGAAGGAGAAATGGTAATGGTGCATCTATAGAAAGAAATATTTCCGATGGGTACCTAAAATAAGGTTAAATATAAGAAAATAGGCCCAAGTAGAATTCTTTGAAAAAATTCTGAAAATGCCTACGAGTTGGAGGTTTCAAGGGACTTACATATCTCTTTGAGAGTCAATTCAGTTGATCTATGTGAGTTCCATGAACGAGAAATCAGTGAAGAGATAGGTACATTTGTTGAGTGGAATAAATTCTGGCCACAAGGCTTGGAAAAAAGACTCGCCGAAGGTAGTGTCTGGAGTATTTGGTCAAATGAAAAAATAGGAGATATGAATATTCATCGTGGGTGATTGAACAAGATATAGAATGCCTATGAGGTACTTAAGTCTCTAAAAGAACTACCACATGAGCTCGTACTCAGATTTTTTTTACCAAGGGTATCTGATGCAAAAGCTTCGTTAGCCTTGGGCAATCCTCATAAACCAAAAACAATTTTTTGTTTGAGTTTGTAATGTAGGAAAATAATTTTTTCTACTCCCATGTAGTTTGAGTTGTTGTCATTCCTATTATCTTAGTTGTTGATACACCCAATTGATATTATATGCTACTCATATACCTACGTTTCATCAAAGTGACGATCACTTTTAAGTTGCTTACGCTGCTAGGACCACATGCTGATATTGTTGTTGTGTGGAGTTGTTGACACTTCTAGGATCATGTGTTAATACTCTTGTTATGTGGAGTTGTTGACACACCCAAACCAGAATTTGTTGCTATAGGATAACAACTACTAGACGCGTTGTGAGAATTGAATGTAGGTTATAAATTTTGGTTTGTTTGTTTCCTAAGAGGAATCAAATCGATTTAGTTCTATAATACGAAGAGTTCAACAACATGGGAAACAACGTTTTTTAGTTGGAATATGAAGAGGTCAACAATGTGAGAAATAAATTGTGAGAACAAGAAAAGGGGCTATCTAGATTTTGGATTTTGGTTCTTGGGATTTTTAGCTTCGACCTTGGCTGCTGCACAATTTGGAGAAAGTGCGATTAGATGTTGTACAAGTTAGCGAGGGTTGTTTTGGTTGTTGCATGGTATCACTATGTAACAACATATGAATTGTGAGTACTTTGAGGACTCCACTCTCTATGATCAAAATTTATTGTATGTAAAAACACATTCTAAATGAATAGAAAATATTTGAAGTCTATTATGAGTTCTCGTGTGCAGGCTTAATTTACTCTATATTTATGCTTTGTGATTTAAATGTTTGAATTAATTTAATATAGTCGCCAAAACCAAATGGTTGGGGTTGTACACTTTGTAACAAAAAATCTAGTTATGTAGTTCATGTGTGGCTGCTACAGAATCTTGGATTACATTAGTATGTTAAGCACAAGGTTACCCCATATGTGATTTCCCTCATAAGAGAGATAAACCAGATTGGTAGCCGAATAAATATCAAGTTTAGTATGGGGCATAGGTCCCTTTATAGTTAGGTCAAAATGACACCAAGAAACCAACGCAACCTAAAGTTGTTTATTATTCTTCATTACAAACTATCATTATCAACATAATACAGGAATTCCATTTGCTTCATCCACTTGAGAAGAACACAACTAATACAAGACTCTATGCAAATCGAAGAAGGATCATATATCAAGAATAACATGAGGAAGGAAACCAAAACCCTTTTTTGGGGGATCAATTTTGAAGATAATCCTAGTAAGCATCCTAAATCTTATAAAGAAATCACTAAGTGACCTCATTTCAAATAAAACTTAAACTTGGGTGACTTTGTAACTAGAAATAGAGTTGATAATTTGGTGTGGGATGAGGATTCTTGAAAGAAATTGTCCTAATTTTTATTCATGTAATTAGGGATGATTATTTCTAGTTGAAAGTGATTCTCAAATAGTGTTTTCAAGGATATTGTTACACTAAGATTCTCTACAGTGTACTCTACATTTTTTCATGAGATGTGACCATCATGATGAGCCAAAAGTGTGATGATTTTGTTCTTAAAAATTAAATAATAAAGAAATGGAACACATAAAATATTGCAGAAAAACAAACACACAAAAACATAAAACAAGGGAGACACAAATATGTGGTTCACACAATTTTGGCTACTTCCACAAAGAAACAACCAGTCCTTCCTTTTATATTATCCAATAGACTAAAGGGTTATAACCGACAACAAATTTGTTGTAACCTCCTCTTTTCTCTCACATAATCTACTCTCTTATCACATAAAATAATACATAACCACAATACAATTCCCTCATATAAATTGAGGGTTTCCTTCTAGGGGAAAAAACCCTAAATTAACATAACTTCTATTGTTAGATCTTCTAGCTAATAAATAGCCCAAATTAACTATGAAATTACAATATTTTATGAGGAAATTTTTCTCTATTTTTTCTTTCAAAGGAAAAGCTAAGGGCGTGGGCAAAAACAACAATAGTGGGGGGACAACACCCCCAAGATCCCCTTGTCAGATTCTAGGATCCAAACGTGTGACTGAAACAAGACCTCTGAATTATGATAATCAAGCTCCATACCCAACAATCTCCCACTTGGACATTGATTATAGAAACTCTACTACTACTTCACTTGTTGGACAATACTTCCACTTTGACCCAATTGTTTCTCATCTTTACCATCATATTTGAATATCAATTTAAATTGAGTAGAAACTTAGTTTTTCCCTGCTTACCACCTTTGTTAACATATCTGCAAGATTCTAGCTAGTGTGCATCTTTTCCAGCTTCAATTGTCCATCTTCCAAAATTGACCGTATGAAATTGTTCCTAAGCTACATATGTTTAGTATTAGAATGGAATGTTGAGTTATTTGCAAGATGAATGGAACTTTGGTTGTCACTGTATAACTTTCCAATCTCCTTCTTCTTTCCCAATTCATCCATAAACGTTCGTAACCAAATCATTTATTTACTAGCATATATAGCAGCAACATACTCCACTACTGTTGTTGAAAGTGCAACAATAATTTTCATTTTAGAAACCCAACTAAATTTTGTTCCACCTATAATAAACACATACCCTATGGTGTTCATCATTTTATCTCTATCATCTACAATATTTGAATGGACATATCCATGTAGAATAGTGTTTGAACCTCCAAAACATAATGCTTCATTAGTGGTACCTCTCAAATACCTGAGAATCCACTTTACTACCATCCTGATGTAGGGTTACCCCCGCTTACACCAACAGTATGCATATACAATGCATAAACACATTAGTCCCAGGTATTTTAACTCACCATCGAGTCAAATTCTTCAACCATCATAGTCTCAAGCGGAATGATTTATAGACTAATAAAGTCTAACCCTTAACTCACCTTTTTCTTCATATCGGAACTCAATCACCCCTTATAAACCTTAATTTAAGCCTCACCCGCACTTTAGGCCTTCAGAGCATTATCATCGCATATATATAACAAACCCCTCTTTAAACCATAGTTAATGCGGACTTAACCACAAAACCCTCTATCGGCGCTTAACTCATTATAACCCCTTTATCCGTTATAATGGTGGACTTATATATGAAACTTCACATATTCGCGCTTAATCCTTTATAACTCACTTACAAAGGAAATATATGCAAAACATACCTTTCCGCTTTGGTACGACCTTTGCACAATTCTCTAGGTTTCCCCTTTATCACTGATCGCAATCGAGTATCGGCTCCTCCGCGGGTTTCCGTTAACATCGGCTCTATCGCATCCAATATGCGATAACACATTGTTGGATCTCAAATATTATTAACCATGCCTCAATACTTTATTGGTTTTGCCTTTCCATATGTCGTATTGCATTTTCTCTGAACTTCGCATTACACAGGAAATACACGGAACCCTGCTCCAACGCTTAAGGCCGGAACTCAAATGGAATTGAGTCCGCCTCTATAAAATTTTGAGTTCGTGCCTTTCAACCATTTCTAAAGCACTGCTCCTTCCTTCTGTCGATCTCCGATTAAATTAGGACTATAGATCTGGCGATGAATCCAACGGTCGAGATCCTTTTCCATTCCAAAAGTCGCTTGACGGTCCTCCGTCGTTGATCTACACTTAGTAGATCCAATGGTCCATGATGTTTTCAAGTGTTATACAAGCATGGGGAATAACTGCCCAAAAAGCGGTTTCCCTCTCTCTCCTCACTACTACATGTCATGATTTGTATGGAATCAGGGCCAACGAGAGAAATACCACTTACGACCTTCACCTCGTCTGAAATCCACTTATGTGTATAAATCGACTTTCTTTGTTAAAATTCGCCGATATGATATTTCAACACTACCCCATGCGACATGATCTAGACTGTTGATTTATAAGATCCAATGGTTGTTGTGTACTGGCACCTCACTTCTCCGTAGGTCCCTTTCACTTGGTTTTCACATTATTTCTTCAATTTTTCCCCCTGGTTCAAGTTCTTCAAAAGGTTCTGGGTCTTCTGTTATTTCACTGCGCACTCTTCCTCTTTGCTAACGTCGCATGCTCCTTTGATCAATGTCACTTTAGAGCGTTTCTTGATCCTTAAAGTGGATTCAATGATCCATTATGATTCCTCCAAATCACTCTTCTCCTTTGCGTAGTTCTACAGAACTATGCCTACAACCTTGTTACAGAACCTACAAAATCATGCATAAATCAATCATTACATACTTATTTCACACATTTACACGTTTCCGGAATAATCTTTGTATATATATAAATATGAACAACTGATTAGATGTCGATACTCTCTGTCTCTCAGGCCTAATCTTCGATATCAGTGGCCGCCTCTCCTTTTACATTGCTCATAGGCTTACATTTATATCATAAAGGTTCTTTGAACTAATTCTGGTTCAAATCCTAGATCTACTTAACTGACTCTTAAATTTCCTCTATCCTCTATGTCCACTTCCAACTTCATTTAATTCCTACGAACTCTCTCTAGTTCCTCAAATCGTGAACTTCTTTAAGAGTTATAATTGACTTCTAACTCCTTTTTCATTACTAACCACTCATGTTCTCCTTTATTCGAGAGCATTTACAAGATATGTCACATTATCTAATTAATTCCTATTCTATGCACTCAAAAGCCTAAATATTACATTAATTCATCACTTAGGAATCCAAATTCCTTAAAATACATGACCCCCTATATCTACTAATTCACAATGATTTTCCTTGGGTTGAATGCTCCTGCATCAGATTCCCAAAGTAGAAATATTCACGATCTCCTAATCATGTGTCTTCTGATCTTTGTCCTCCTAAATCCCATACTTTAGTTTGTAGCTGCCCAAATGTCTTGCACCTTTGTTGTTGTTGTATTTCTGTTGTCTTCTGTTTCATCTTTCTTTCCTTGTCAATCAGGATCAAGTTCTGATTGATCATCCTTCCTGCTGCTATCATTTTCCTCCATATGGACTACTTCATCATTAACTGCCATAACTCTTCAATATCCATCTCTAGCATATCTTTGGGTTGGTCCATATTCTGCCATTCACTGTTACCTCTTTTTCTCTGCTTCAGGTTGTTTCTACTGTTTACTAACTCTTCAAATTGTTGTTTATTTTCTTATACTTTTGCTCTTGCTACCATTGTAGACATTACCCTTGCTCTTTCTCGAACTTTTTCTACCCTAGATATTGTTGTAGTTACTGCTCTAGGTACCACTGTAGACATTGCTTCCACAGAAACTTCTTGAATATCTTTAAGGATATCTCCCTCTGCAACATCTAATTTCTGCATTGAATCCTGACTTTCCAGCATTCTCTCCAGCAATTGAGCATCTATGTTCCATGGATTAAATTCTTCCACAAAATCCTCTTCTTTCATCTTTATTTGGCTACTCATATGTGTCAAATTTTCTCTAGTATCTGCAACTAAACTTGCATTCACAAAACATTTGTTAAAACAAAAAACATAAGGCTTTTGTGCCTCATTTTCCTTTGGCAACAATTCAATTTGTTTCTTTGTTTCTTTCTCCTCTGTTAGCACATCAATATGATGTTTTGAATTCTCAAAAGAATTCATGAGACTGTCAATTAGCCTCTCCTCCACATCATCTATTTCAAAGATGCCTCCCTGCTTTTATTCACAGTAGTGAACTTCTTCTTCCTTAGCCTGTTGTTGGTTAACTCTTCTTTGAAATTGTTTGATTCTTACTGCCTCCCTTTCATCCTTACCCTCTTGTTCTTTAAGAACCTCCATATCATCTTCAAACAATCTTTGTCCTTCCCCAATGACATTCATTGGATCATTTCTTTGGGACGACATTTCTTCAGTCTTCATTGGAATAATACTGCAATCTTTCTCCTCTATGACAGTTCTAACATTTTTCTACCTACTCCTAGGTGATTCTTTTGTCTCCTTCTGGTTCTGAGGTCTTGCCATCTCAGTCTTGATCTGAACAGATTTCAGATTATGTTCCTTCTCTTTGACAAACTCTATAGTTTGTTCATCCTCCTGTGATGTACCTGCAATCATCCACAAATTATTAATTTTAAAATCATAAGACCTTGCGGTCTTACTCGACTCTTCAGTCATCACATTTCCTTGTTGCTCGGAATCTACTATGTGATTCAGTTCCTTGGGCTCAACTTCATCTCCTTCCTTCACAAGGAATGGTTCTTGTCTTGTAAGAGCTCCAATTATTAATTTGTCAATGAGTTCTTTCTGCTATAACAACTCAATACTTTCCTCCTTTCAGTGGTATTCTTCATCATACTCTACTGCTCTAGAGTACATTTTATCCCCTAAAACACATTGCTTCTCATACTTCAGTTCAAGAGCTTTATTTAGCTTCACTTCAAAGTATTCATCTTCTGTAAGATACTCCTCCATGCTTTTGATAGCTTCACAAGACTGTCTATCCTCTCCTATGCATCCTGCAAGCACACTAAAACTATTAGGTTCAAAAACACAAGGCTTGATGGCCTTATACATCAGCTCTTCATCTTCAGTCAACATCTCCTCATGTTTTTTTGAACTATCCCAATAGTCCATGAGATCTTCACTTGATATCCATTCTTTAGCTTCAGTGTGGTCTTCACTTTCTCCCAGAATTTCTCCCTGTTCTGATTCACAAATGGACTCTCCCATTTCCAACTCAACTTCCTTGAGTTTTTCCCTCAGCCACTTTATCTGCATCTCATGCCATGCCAGTGGCTTCTTCCTTAATACTCAACCTTGTCTCTGGCTTTCTTCTAACCACATTGTTAACACATCAAGTTCTTTTCTTATCTCAGCCAACTCCTTGTCAATCTCCTCTTGACTCAGTCTCTTGCCATCTGCTTTGGCATTCTTCTTCTCATATCTTCTATTGTGGCTTCTCTTTGAACCTCTACTATGAGTATCTCTAGTCAGCTTCTTCTCCTCTTCCTTCATGAGCTCCTCACTCATCTACAACAAACCTCTGCAATAGCTAGTCCTCCTCATTTTAATCTTACCTCACTAAGCTCTCCTCACTCATTCTTTTGGTAAGCACGGCCCTCTGTCTAGAACCTCCTCTTGAGCAACACCTTTGCTCCTTCTAGGCTTCTGTAATCTTTCACTCTCTCTTGAGAACACTTTAGCTGTCCTCTCTCTGTCCAACCTCTTGTTGGATTCTTCAAGTTCACTGTCGCTTCTCCTTCAGAGTGTTTTCCTTACTCTGCCTTCAAGAACACATCTAGTTCTCCTCTCACAACTTCTCTTGTTGTCCTTTGTTGAGATGCTTCATCTGCAACCACAATCTTCAATTTCAATTTGAAACAAAACACACTATCTTACCTCCAAGATCTATGTATGATCTTGTTCTCCCATTCTTCTGCACTTTGAATGGATTATCCTCTATTTGGTCTCCAAGTCCTCTTTCCTTCAGAACTTGTACTAAGCAATCTTGCTCTCATTTTTCTTCAAGGAATCCTATGTTCTTGTCTACTCCAAGCCTCAGCTGGAACTCTCCCAAGAACTTCAAATTTTCCCCTACAATCTTCTATTGTAGTCTCTATCATTCATCAATTAACTTATGCACATTACCTTCTTCTGTGTGCAAACTCCTTTTCATAGGAAATATTTCCCCACTCTAATTACAATTCTGCTCTGATACCAAATAATGCAGGGTTTCCCCTTCTTACACTCACAGTATGCATATACAATGCATAAACACATTAGTCCCAGGTATTTTAACTCACCATCAAGTCAAAATCTTCAACCATCATAGTCTCAAGCGGAATGATTTATAGACTAATAAATTCTAACCCTTAACTCACCTTTTTATTTATATCGGAACTCAATCACCCCTTATAAATCTTAGTTTAAGTCTTACCCACGCTTTAGGCCTTCATAGCATTATCGTCGCATATATATAACAAACCCCTTTTTACACCATAGTTAATGGGGACTTAACCACAAAACCCTCTATCGGCACTTAACTCATTATAACCCCTTTATCCGTTATAATGGTGGACTTATATATGAAACTTCACATATTCGCGCTTAATCCTTTATAACTCACTTACAAAGGAAATATACGCAAAATATACATTTCCGCCTTGGTACGGCCTCCGCACAATTCTCGAGGTTTCCCCTTTATCGCTGATTGCAATTGGGTATCAGCTCCTCCGTTGGTTTTCGTTAACACTAACTCTATCGCATCTGATATGCGATAATGCACTATCAGATCTCAAATATTATTAACCATGCCTCAATGCTTTATCGGTTATGCCTTTACCATATGCCTTATTGCATTTACTTCGAACTTTGCATTACACAGGAAATACACAGAACCACGCTCCAATGCTTAAGGCTAGAACTCAAATGGAATTGAGTCCGCCTTTATAAACTTTTGGGTCCGTGCCTTTCAACCATTTCTAAAGCATTTCTCCTTCCTTCCGTTGATCTTCGATTAGATCAGGACCATAGATCTGGCGATCGATCCAACGGTCGAGATCCTTTCCCGTTCCAAAAGTCGCTTGACGGTCCTCCACCGTTGATCTACACTTAGTAGATCCAATGGTCCACGATGTTTTCGAGTGTTATACAAGCATGGGGAATAACCGCCCGATAAGTGGTTTCCCTCTCTCTCCCCGTTGCTACGTGTCACGATTTGTATGGAATCGGGGCCAACGAGAGAAATACCACTTACGGCCTTCACCTCGCCCGAAATCCACTTATGTGTATAAATTGCCTTTCTTTGTTAAAATTCGCCAATGCGATATTTCAACACTACCCCATGTGACATGATCTGGACTATTGATCTATAAAATCCAACGATTGCTGTGTACTGGCACATCACTTCTTCGTTTGTCCCTTTCACTTGGTTTTTACGTTGTTTCTTCAATTTTTCCCTTTGGTTCGGGTTCTTCAAAAGGTTATGGGTCTTTTGCTATTTCGTTGCACACTCTTCCTCCTGGCTAACGTCGCATGCTCCTTTGATCGATGTCACTTCAGAGCATTTCTTGATCCTTCAAGTGGATTCAATGATCCATTATGATTCCTCTGAATCACTCTTCTCCTTTGTGTAGTTCTATAGAACTCTGCCTACAACCTTGTTAGAGAACCTACGAATTCACGCATAAATCAATCATTACATATTTATTTCACACATTTACACAGTTCCGGAATAACCTCTGTATATATATAAATATGAACAACTGATTACATGTCGAGACTCTCTATCTCTCAGGCCTGATCTTCAATATCAGTGGCCTCCTCTCCTTTTATGTTGTTTGTAGGCTTACATTTATACTAGAAAGGTTCTTTAAACTAATTATGGTTCAAATCATAGATCTACTAAACTGACTCCTAAATGTCCTCTATGTCCACTTCCAACTTCATTTAATTCCTAAGAGCTCTCTCTAGTTCCTCGAATCATGAACTACTTTAAGAGTTATAATTGACTTCTAACTCTTTTGTCATTACTAACCACTCATTTTCTCCTTTATTCGAGAGCATTTACAAGATATCTCACATTATCTAATTAATTCCTATTCTATGCACTCAAAAGCCTAAATATTACATTAATTCATCACTTAGGAATCCAAATTCCTTAAGATACATGACCCCCCTATGTCTACTAATTCACAATGATATTCCTTGGGTTGAATGCTCCTGCATCACATCCAATGCTCTTTTCCTGGATTGTTCATATAGCTACTGACAACTCCCACTGCATGTGCAATATTAGGCCTTGTGCACACCATTGCATTCATTAAGCTTTCAACTACTAATGCGTATGGAAATTTAGATATATAATCTATCTCTTCCGGAGTCTTGGTACATATCTCCTTACTTAGTTTGAAATAGCTAGCCAAAGGTCTACTAGCTAGTTTTGTATTCTGCATGTTAAATCTTTCCAACACCTTTTCTATGTACTCACTTCGAGACAATGTTAATTTATGAATTTTCATATCTCTAGTTATTCTCATACTAAGGACTTACTTTACAACACCCAAATCCTTCACTGCAAATGAATTAGCCAATTTTCTTTTGAGCACATTTATTTCCTACATGTTAGACCCTACAACAAGCATGTCATCTACATACGACAACAATATAATATAACTTCCATCATTTTATTTATTAAGATAAACACAATGGTTAGAATGACATCTACTATAACCTTGTTCATACATAAACCTCTCAAATTATAGATACCACTACCTTAGAGCCTGTTCTAAGCCATAAAATCTCTTCTTCAACTTGCACACTAATTTCTCCTTCCCTTTGACTTCATACCCTTGTGGTTGCTAGATATAAATCTCTTCCTCCAAATCCCAACGGAGAAAGGTTGTCTTTACATATAACCATTCAAGATGCAAATCTTTTACTACCACTAGAATTAAAATAGTTCTAACTGAAGTCATTTAACTAAAAGAGAAAACATTTCCACCTACATTACTTCTTCATATCCTTCTACTTCACTTGAATTAGTCAACAATACATAATTTAATGAAGGAGAGAATCATTCATGGGATCTACTTAACCTGTTAGATACTCTAACAACACTTGTAGGAGTTTGAGGTACTTGTTATTTTTGTTGTAGATGATGATGATGTTGTTGTTGTTCATTATGATTTTCTAGCTCCTTTGACTTTTATTTTTCTGTGATCTCATCAAGCACTATGTATTTTGTGTTTTCCTTTTTCTATTTCTTTATCTGCAACTGATCTTTGTACAAGACCCTTTCATTGAATACCAACCTCTACTCATAATGGTTTTATGGTTTTCATAATCATATAAGCGATAACCAAAATCATTAAAACATATCCAATAAAGGTACACTTATTTGATTTTTCCTCAAGCTTTGTTCTGTTTTCTTTATTAATGTGGGCAAATGCTTCACAACTGAAAGTCTTTAGAAATGAGTATTTTACCTTATTACCTATCCATGCCTCATCTGGAATACCACCATCCAAAGAACTTGAAGGCTCATTATTTTCTAGATAAACAACAATATCTACAACATCTACACAAAATTGTAAGCGAAATCTTGCATGCAATCTCATACACCTTGTATTCTCTATGATTGTCCTAATCATCATTTCTGAAACACCATTTTTAACTCCTTTTCTTTCCCAACTCTGAGAATGAATCTCTTTTGTATTCCATAAACACAATTCTCGCAAAAATCCAGATTAACAAGCTTCAAACGTGGAAAAAAAAAAATTGAGTGAAGAATCTGCATCCCCTTCTCACTCATGTGCCCAAGCCTATGATGCCACATTTTTGTATCTTCTCCTCTGGAGGTTAAAGCATTAGAAAATTTAGAAATACCATTACATAAATACAATGTAGCAACCTTTTCTCCTTTTTCCATTACCAGGGCTCCTTTAGTGACCTTTTAGGTTTATCATCACTTAAATGAACCTGTCCAAAATCTCTTTGAACATAGTCATGAAAATCTTTCGTATGGGTTGTGGCATGGAATGAAGCCCTTGAATCTACCATGCATGCATCAATAATATTTTCTAAAGAAATAATCAAGGCATCTTATGACACATCACACATGACACTCGCATCCTACTTGTTCTCTTGTTGTCCATCTCCTTATTTTCCCTTTTGTGATTTACAGTATTTCTTTAGGTGTCCTTTCTTCCCACATTTCTAGAAAACTATCCTCAAATTATATTTGGACCTATCTTTCCTTTACTTACTACGATATCTTAAGTTCTTTCCCCTCTCTAGTTTTCTTCCCGTAGTCTCTGTAGTCAAAGCATTACCTGATGTCTCACCTGAGATTTTATGTTGCATTTCATTGCTAAGGATAGCACCAACAACATCATCAAAATTTAAAGTACTAGATCTAGAAATAGAATTATTGATAGCCATGACCAAGCCATTCCAACTTTCTCGCAATGAGCCCAGAAATAATGGAGTTCTAACTTTATCATCAAAATTTACCCCTATAGAGCTTAATTGATTGGTAACTGTGTTAAATTCATTTAAATGATCAATAACATATCCACATTTTGACGTCTTCATATTAAATAAATGCTTCATGAGAAATACCTTGTTTGAGGCTGAGGGTTTTTCGTATAGTTTAGCCAATGCCTTCGTTAGATATTATGTTGTTGTTTCCTTTGAAATTTTGACACTGGCAAGCACAACCATATTGTTCCTAGTGCCTTTCTGTTGAGAATCTTCCATTCTTCATCTTTCATACTCATTGAATTTTATGTTTTTTTTTTCTCAATGTTTGGTAAAGATATTTCTAATACAAATAGTCCTCCATTTTCATCTTCCATAGCTAGTAGTTTTGGCTATTGAATTTCTCTACCCTAAACCTACCATATTCTACCATTTTTCCCACTCGAACCAAGAACCCATCTTTCCTGCAATTTTATTAACCAAATAGACCTTCAACTCCGATACTAGTTGTTAGAAATTAAATAAAAAGGCAGTTGAACACATAAAATATTGTGGAGACGCAAACACAAAAAATCATAAAACAAGAGAGACACACACACACCACCACAACATATATATATATATAACATACATATGTATGTGTGTGTATATATATATATATATATATAGACGTGGTTCACCCAATTTAGGCTACGTCCATGGATAAACAACCAATCCTTACCTTTATATTATCCAAAAAACTAAAGGGATACAACTTATAGAAAATCCATTGTAACTTCCTCTTCTCTCTCACATAAGCTCCTCTATTTTTCTCACACAGAACAATACATAGCCTCAATACATTTCCCTCATATAAATTGAGGGTTGTCTTCTAGGGAAAAAAATCCTAAATTAACATAACTTCTACTGTCATATCTTCTACCTAATGAATGACCTATATTGACTATGAAATTACAGTATTTTACAAGGTAATTTTTCTCTAAATTTCACTTTCAGTGGCAGAAACAATAGTGGGGGGCCATGTATAAAATCCTTGAAACCTTGCAACCTTGCAACTACTAATAAAACCAAACTGATCACAAAAGGCACAAGATTTCTCTACCAAAATTCTACGGAAAGAAAACAATGAATAGAAACACAATCAAACATAGAACACAAAATATATCTAGGGAACCCAGCTGGGAAAAACCATTACTTGCTTGTATTTAACCAACTGAGAAATCTGATCTATTACATAGAATTTTCTTCAAGCCTGAAGCTCCCTGCAATATTCATCAACTCTCTACAATACTTTCCCAACACTTAGGCAAATTAGGCTTGCTAGGAGCTCTTCTTTCCTAACGCAACTCTACCCCTAAAAATAAGAATTTCTCCTATTCCCTTGGCCAGTTCCCAAGAGAATTTCTCTGCTTTATTCTCAAGCTTCTTTCTCTACTTTCTTCTCAATATCACATCAAAAAAACCTATGTAAAATGAATAAATATATTTGTGCCTTTATCGAGTCTCAATAGGGAATTTGAATTGCATGACCTATTAGGGCTAAATTTAGTAGTTGTGGCTAGTTAAATGAGAGTCAATTGAGTTAACACATATCAAACTACTCAACTGAACTCAAGAAATCAAGTATATCTCCATTCTAGAACTAGAGATCAGTTAAGTGACATACACTAGAGTTTAACTCCACTAGATAGCTAAAATTTAGCTATCAACTAGTACACAACTCATTGAAATCCATCTAAATCGAATTAACTGAAAATAACTCAGTGGTAGGTCACATCACACATGTTAACTGAAAACTAACTCAAGTATCTATGAGACTGAATTTGAATTAGCATCTTTGACTAAGGCACAAATCAAGGAAGCCATTCCTTGTTCTAATTTCAATTTTCCCTCTTAGCAAGGAAGGGCTCCTTGGAAGAACCTCATCCACCTAAATCTATCTTTATCTCTACTAAGTTCTCTGTTGTTGCAATTCATCCCTCTAAACTAGAAATAAACATGTACCATGTGTATCTAGGTGTCTGCTTCTTGGTGTTGGGACACTTAACTCTCTTTTGAGCTCCCTTAACCACATCCTCTACCCACTTGGCTCAAACTTTCCCTATACTGGAAGTCTCTCACTAAGTTGTTGCCTCCAGTCACCCTAGTCTATGGTCCTCATCATCATCCTGCTGGTCAACCCAACTTCCAACTAGCTTAGAGTGAAACTAAGATACTGACTAAGTCTCCATATTGAGAGCTCTATCCTTCTCTCGCTCAACTGCCACATATTTACTTTGATAAATATATGCCTTGTTTCTCAATGCTACATATGCATCAACCTCAATTTGTAGAGGTTCTCGATCCTGACATCAATCTACTTAACTTGTCCGGAAGTAGAATGATTTAGGTGTGCCTTCCCTTTGTTGAATACAACATCATACCCTTTGCCTTCAAGAAATACTACTAAGACAATGTTTTTCTTCAATCCTGCAACATAAATCACATTCTTGAGATGGAGAAGGGAACCAAACTCCCTCTTAAAGCTCATTGTACTAACTTATTTGATCCTTTATCTATCATCATCTCCAAGCTTTATATGGAATTGCATGTCTTTCTCCTCCGAATTGTTGAAGAATTATTTATTCCTTTTCATGTGGAATGAAGCCATTAAGTCAATGTACCACACATTATCTTGAACTGATATTTCCGTGCAAGCTATCAAGGAGAAATCTGATTCAAACTAAGTAGAGAGTGCTTCTCCTCCTGTTGTTGCTAAAACATGCTTGTTGGATTTTTTGTTTGGACATTTTGTAGCATAATGTCCAAATTCATGACAAAAACACTTGATCTTGCTAAGATCCTTCTTTTCCTTGCCACCATTGGGCCTTCTTTCCCTTGTCTTCCCTCCCTTTTCTAGTTAAATCAAAGTTCTCCTCATCTTTTATCCCATATGAGACTCCATCCCTTGTGTTCGTCATCTCTTCCTACACAAGATATGGCCATAGTCCCTCCCAATTTGGGGGCTCATCTCTGCCATTCACTACATCCTGAAACCTTTGTTGGGATTTGTGAAGCCCAAGAAGAGAAAGGCTCACAAGCTCTGTTGGTGGAATTGTCTCTCTAACACCTCCAAGTTCATCCCTCACTTGAGTAAACCTAGATAGATATGTAACAATGGGCTCATCCTTTCCCATTCAAATGTTCCTCAATTTTTTCTTCAAAGCTAGTTTTATGGAATCACTACTGCTTTTGAATATATCAGTAAGGGCCTTCCACATATGGAATGATTTCTCCTTCCCATGCAAATGTGGAAAAATATGGTCTCTAACTTCTTCTAGTATAATCCTCCTAGCTTTGGCAGTATCCTTCCTCCATTGAGTTAGTTGTTGAGCATCTTATGCAGGAGGTTTAGGAATATCAGTCTTGATGTATTCCAAAACTCCAATATCATCTAACACAACCTCCATTTCTTCCTTCCATGCATGGATTCGAAATACCTTCCATTGCATGTTGTGTCCTCAAGCCATAGTATGACATGGTTCCTGCACTTGTACAATTTTTGCACCAATTGGTCTCCTCTTCAACTCGCTTTGGATTTAATCAAGGAACGAGGTCTCTACCTTGTTTTCAACACTGATACCATGTAGAAAATCCTTGAAACCTTACAAACTATAATAAGAGAAAATTGATCATAAAATACACAAGATTTCTCTACCAAACTCTTTTGGAAAGGAAATAATGAATAAAAACACAATCACACTTAAAACACAAAAATATCTGGGGAACCCAACTGGGAAAAACCCCTTCTTTCTTGTATTGAATCAATTGAGCAATATGATATATTGCATAGAATTTGCTTCAAGCATGAAGCTTTTTGTAGTACTGATAAACTCTCTACAAGACTTGCCTAACACTTAGGCAAATAAGGCCTGCTAGGAGCTCCTATTTCCTAGCGCAATTTTTCCCCTTAAAAATAAGATTTTTTCTTATTTCCTTGTGCAATTCCTAAGAGAATTTCTCTTCTTTCTTCTCAAGATCATATCACAAAAACCTGCATACAATGAATAAATAGATATGTGCCTTCATCCAGTCTCAATAGGTAATTCAAATTGCATGAACTACTAGGGCTAAATTTAGTAGCTACAACTAGTTAATTGAGAGTCAGTTGAGTTAACAAAAGTCAAACTACTCAACTAAACTCAAGAACTCAAGTATATCTCTATTCTAGAACTAAAGACTAGTTAACTGACATACACTAGAGTTTAACTCCACTAGATAACTAAATTTTAGCTATCAATGAGTACACAACTCACTGAAATCCATCTAACTCAAATTAACTAACAATCACTGAGTGATAGGCCACATCACACATGTTAACTGAAAACTAACTCAATTCTCTACGAGATTGAATTCGAATTAGCATCTTTGACTAAGGCACAAATTAAAGAAGTCATTTCTTGCTACAATTTGAATAGGCCAAGCCCCATCACACCCCCCCATCAAGGACTAGGATCCAAACATGGCTGAAATAAGACCTATGAATTAGGAAGATAATTAGGCTCGACACCCAACAATTGTTATATATGACCATATTTGGATTATTGAATTACAAGTGTTAGTTAGTGGTGGCCTATATCCCCTTTAGTGGATGGTCATGGTGGGTCCTTTTAATCCCCATTCTAAAAGTGCTTGGTTCTATTTCTTTGGCTAACTATCCTTTGATGGTGGTCACTCCCATCAAGTTGAAAATTTATGTTGTGGGTAGGTATTCAAGTATCTTGTGGTGGGTCTATTGAGATACATGATTTAAGGGACCCCTAACTACTAACCTATTTTATTTTCTATATAAAGTTGATTGTGCTTTGTAAAGCTTGTCACACCCATGGTTTAGCACACCTATTTTACCCCACATATGCCCCTTGTTTCTTATGTATGTAATACACTTTGGCCATGAGCCCGTGGAGCTGATTTTGCTCATGATTATCTAGTTTCACATTTCCTAATGTAGCCTCATAGTTCTTCAGACATATCATGGATATCTAGGCACTAGTCACATTCTCCGAGGCATAGACAGGCTATTTACATCCACATGGACAACCTCTATGCATGACATTTGAAAGGTGCTAGTGAATTCTCATCATTTTGCAATTTTGAGCTAATTTTTGGCACTAAGGAGGGATGACCGACATGTGTGGGAATTTTTGATAGTAGTGGGGTTCAATTTGAGATTATTTTGACTTGGAGGGGTCACTTGAGTGATGTATCACCTTGATGTTATGATATAGCAATCACTTAAATTCCAATTGATGATGTAAATATAACTTATAACCATGATATGAAGACTTCGTAGCCCAAATAGAGGAGTTTCCCACATTTAAAGGCCTCTTGTTCACTTATTTAAAGTGGATGTTGGAGTTAATGTGGACAAAGATCATTCCTAAACTTGTTTTCATTCTTCTCAAGTGAAAACTAGATGGAATTTTGAACCCTAAAAGTAAGGTTCTCCTCCTAGAAGGGTGATTTCACTTCCTTTGTGTGGGATTTATACATGTAATGTATCATTTACTTGTTTTGATTGGCTTAATCTCCAAGTTATGTGGAAAAAAAAATCAATTTATAAGTTTCCTTAGGCTAAAATTAAGGAATAAAGAATGAGGAGTTGTGAACCTCATCAATAAATATATGTCGTCCTCGCATTCTAAATGGTTATGAATTGTTGGAGAATACTAAGCCATTAATAGAACATATTTATTTGGTTATTTGGTGTCAACTCCTTGGAGATATCTCTTTCTTGGTTAATTTTCTTGGTTCATTGAAGATTATATTCTAAATGATTCAATATTTTTACTAGCGAGCAAGATCAATCCATTAAAGGGAAAACTTTTGTCACTTGGAAGAATGACATATGGTTTTTGCATCTCTTCCATTCTCTTTAATTGGAGTAGCATGTGCTCAATATCTTATTTTGTTTAACTTTATACTCCTTGATAGTGGTTTAAAGTATTCTTTTCCATTCCATTGTTGATCTTATTGATGAAGGTTATTCCCTCTACGGAAACCCTTCTTGTAGGGCCTTAGTTTTCATCACTTATCTTGATTAGACAAGGGATTATTTGGTCTCTAGATCCTAGTATTTTATTCTAATGCATGAAAATTGAATAATAAATTCTTATATGGGAATCTTACTTGACCCCGTAAACCCTAAGTGGAGATAGGGAAGAAAAATCCCACAAAAAATAGTTTTTAATTGTCTAAATAAAAGTTAATGGTTTATTTCATTTTTCTAGAGATATTTGTCTATGATTTTATGTTAGATTATTGATTTCTAACCCTAATTGGTTAAAACAAGCCTATATATTTGTGTTTCAAGGTGTTATCAAACAATTTGTGGGATGAATTAAGGTGTTTACTAATACTAGAAATTAAACTAAAGTAAGAAAAATCAAAATTGGTGAAATCATAAAAGCTAGGGTTCAATTCTAAAAGGTGCAATCTAACATTGCACCTAATGTTGGAATCCATCTCCTCGCTGCTTCATTGTGTTTGTATACCAGTTTGGAGATTTTTAGTGAAACCCTAGGGGTATTCACCACCTCTTTTTTACAAGTTGTGTTAATTTAATTATCATTTATCATTGAGATTGTGAATTAATCATCATTGTGCTATTTTTAAATTTTATGTTCATTAAATTAGATAATGCACCCAAGATCTAACATTATAGACACTCTTGGGTGGTTTTTCCTTACTTCAAATCTACATTTTTGTATTTTTATGAATAAACCATATTCCAATTTTTTTTGGACAACTGCAAGCTTGTCCCATTGATAGCATATTATCAAGAGGTAACTCAATTATATGAGATGTCCCTTGATTGATGCAAACATAACTCATCTTGCGTGAAAAATGGTACTTATTCTCTAGCTTCAAGAGTGATATTAGAGGTTGATATATATCTCTATTATATTTTCTTCTATTTTAGCTCATTAATTAGCTCCCAACCCTCATTACATTATGGTGATCGATCACCTAGTTTCCTGTGGAATATTCTTAAGTCATCTTATCATTCAATTAGCACTAGTCTATCTAACTATGTAGTAAGGCGTGTGTTGTTTGAAGTGAATAATATTGTGCATACAATGATATAATTTACAAATCATTTCCATAGATTGGAATACCCCCTTTGGCTTCAAGGAGATGGACTATTGTGAAGGGGAGATTATGCTAAGGTGATATTGGTGTGTTTCTCAAGTGTGCTTGCCTCCATGGCATTGCGGTTAGGACTTTCATAAGGGTGATAATTTGGGTAGTAATGAATACCACAACAAACATGGTGTTTCTTCTGGAGGTCAACTCTACTTGTATTGAATCAATATGTCACATGAATTATTACTAGAGAGATCCATTTTGGACCATGAATCATAATCAAGGGGAAAGTGAGGTTTTTCTTGCTATCTCCCATTCCATTAAAAAAAATTGATGGATCATGGAGTTAACTGTTATAATAGTTGTGTTTGGTTAGGAATATGTTGAAGCATATGCTAGTCATCTTTTGTTTAGTTTATGCACCCAATACTAGCATTGATCAATGTGTGTTATGTGATTAGTTCACCCTCTCCTTACCAATTTGTGAATGGAATATAGGAGAGGAATTTGACATAGTTGAATGGTGTGGTGACAGGGAGGGTGGTTTAGGCTTTGTAGCTACACAGCCCAAAAAATAAGCCCAGTGTAGGTGCAAGGATTTTCTCTAGATGTTTGATCATAATTGGAAGAAGTTTTTATATTACGAGGGTTGGTACAAATGGTGTAGAATGTAATAAGGTAAAAATAGAATGCAAGTTAAGATAGATAGGTTTTATGACCCACAAGATGGCATGCCCTTATTAGATGAAGTGTGGATCTATCAGAATCATGTAGACTAGGTACTCATTAGATCAGAATTAGTTCTGCATCCAATGAGTGCTTACACTTGAAATATTAGTAAACCTATAAAAAGATAAGTAAAAATACAATTTAAAAAGTATTTTTATTCCTTTCCTCCAAAAATATTTACCATTACTGGTTCTATTAAAGTTGATTTTGATACTACATTTTTTGTTTTGCGGCCATTTTTTTGCATCAAAATTCCTCGAATGCACCCATTCTTTTTCCAAGGTTAAAATTACAACTTGTTTGAAATTGTTGCCCAAACAACCAGTGCCATTACAACCAAAACCTTAAATTCAACCTATCAATCAAAAGGTGATTCTCCTGTAATCATCTTATTTTCTTCTAAGGTTAAAATTACAACTAGTTGTTTGAAATTGTGGTCCTTAATAGCTAGTACTATTGCAACCAAAACCTTAAAATCAACCCCTGAATAAAAAACTGTGCTCCTAAAATCACCATTTATTTTTTGTTTGAGGTGGGGGGTGTTAGAAACTAAATTTACAACTTGTATAATATCATGGCCTTAACAATCGATATTGCTACAACCTATAACTTAAAATCAACTCCTAGATTGAAAGATTGTGTTCCTAAAATCACCCCTTTTTCTTTTTGGAGTTAAAATTGCAACAATATTGAAACCATGACTTAAATAGCCAAAACTATCAGAAATGACATCATTGAAATTATAAATAAATAAATAAATAAAAATAAGAGAAACATAGAGATATGGAGGGTGTGGGGGGATTAAGAGAAAAAATTCCCACAACTAGGGAAAAATCATTTTAAATAAATAAAAAAAACAACAGCAGCAAAAACACATTGGAAAAATGATTGTTGTTATGTTACTAGCTCATCTTAAAGCTGTTGTTTCTTCAAACATAATGATTATTCAAGAGATCCAAAAGATGATGCTTTAGAAGGATTGTGTAAGATGGTCATTCAAATTCCAAGCCCCATTTGAAAGACTTGAGTTGGACATATGGTAAGGCAATCTCGAACTATGGAACACAAAAAAAATCTACTCCTTATTCCATCATAAACACCTTACAACATTGATATTGAATTGTAGATCTTCAACATTGAATACCAAGTGGTTACATGGATTACTCAGTGTGAGGTCTTTCCACATTTCTTAGAAATTCTGTGTTGTCTTAGTTAGTCACCTATCAAGGTTTGACAACAAAATCTCCAATAACAAAAAGTGGTTTCAAAAACTCCCAGTAAAGTGGAATCCTGGAAGCATATTTTGTGGAAATGTCAAATTGCTCAAAGTTGTTGGCAATAGGTTTAACTACAAGTTCTTTGATTCTTCACTGTGTTATCCACTAGAGTGTTGTCATGTCATCATGGGCTACTCTAAATAATTAATCCTTTCAATGTTTATGGCATTGTCTTATAATCACTACTTTGTCCTTGATATGGAAAAATAGGTGTAAGTGCCTCTTTTTCCAATGATGATAGTTTTATATTTATGTTTTGTAAGGTGAGAAGGAATATGTAATCAACCCTATGCAATGGGTTCATAATTAGAGATGCCAAGAGCTTTAATACTTTGGCCTATTTTAATTTAAACTTTGCATTATAATTGTTGAGAAGAATTTTCGATTTATTTTTTATGTCCACCCATTACATATATTGTTCCATAAATAATGTATGTAAAAAAATATCATATAAATATATAATTGTAAAGCTAGATAACAACAACAAAAATGCATGAGAAGATCATAAAATTGCAAAGAAAAAAATGGAGAAAAAAATTGTTGTGTAAAATCATGAAGTAATATATGGATTTCAACTTATAATTAATTGGACTCTTTGTATTCATGGTAACTTTCAATATCTATGACCTATCACATTCTACATTTATAGTTTTTGCCTATACTTTAACTTATTCGTGTTCACTTATCTCCATGCATCAATACTGTGTGTACTATTTATAGAAGTCTTAATTATAATTGAAAAAATATTTGATTAATTTGAATGCTCTCAAGTCAAACTTTACTTAGCATTGTTGTTGAGGCAAGCTAACTTGAACCTAACTCTAACTCTTTTCCAGCTAGTCAAACTTACCAACGGTGAGTTAGACCCATAGGGGTTGATTCATCAAAACTTAACCTTTTCGTAACTCATGAGTTGTTTATTTCCCAATAAGTCTAACTCATGTGAAAATGAAAAAATTGGCCAATGTCAAAAATAAATGCCAACAATGAAAAGAGAAACTTTGAACTTGAACCATTATATTGTCGAGCTTTTACTAGATATTTTTGAGTTTGAATTGAAATATTACACTATAGACTCACTGAGTTGTTTGTCAAGCCAAGATTTTCAACACTAATCCTAATGTGATTATTAGCACTTGGATCCTGGCTTTAACAAAGTTTATTGAGTATTTGGAAAAGCTAGTCAACTCAAATTTAAAAGGATTCAAGTCAATTGCTTGGGTCAATCTTGATATAATTTGGTCAAACTTACTAAGGTTCAATATGTTTCATTGAGTTTAAATGAGTCAATACAAAATCCTGATTAGGTTTTGACCAAGTTTCACACTTTCTTATAATTGGACATTTTACTTATGTTTTGAATTTTTTTACTTTCCTGATTTTACATCAAGTTTTTTTCTCAAATATTCCAATCCATATTCACTCCTTGGTAAGTCTAAGTTGTAAGACTTTGATCCAATCTTAATCTTTTCTTATTCAAAAGGCTTCATAAAGAATCACAAAAATGGATTTATCACTCCCTAAGATTCTTTTTCCTTTAGTTATATATTTTAACTCTACCAATCTTATTTGTGGATGTCTTGAGGATCCATCCGCTAGTTAATTCCCTCCCCACTCTACAACTTCCCCATACCTATCCAGCATGCCCAAAGAGCCTTTATAAGTAGTGAGGCACCAAATAATATCATTACCAATTGTAAGTTCCATTTTAATACCCACTACATCATTTTCCCGTCACGAAGACCTCATGCTAGCTTTTCTAGATTCTCTTTAACATAAGAGTAATCTTCGCATCAAAACCTCTTGTAAAAATGATGATGCACTACATATTTAAGGATCCCTTCATACCTTTTAATGTTTTGTTTGTTGTATCCTATATCTTGCAAGAAACTTCCAAGATTTATTGCATGATATGCCTCTTATGATCCATTTTGTTGAAAACATGTTATCATGAACTCCAGTATTCATTTAGCTTAGGTCAAGGAAAAATTTAGACTACCCAAGAAACTAGAGGTAATCCACTAGAGGGAAGCCTCTAGAATCAATCTCTTTAGTCCAAAAAATCCTTCTCAAGAGCTTCTCTAGTACGACATAATATACATCAAATGAAAACTGATAAGAGTCATATTCTTGTCTAGCCTCCATGATCACATATGTCATTGTGATTTTACTAGAAAGCGGAAAGCTATTTGCACCATTTTAGTGTTTTAACCTCTATATTTTCTAGAACTCTACTACACATCTTCTTAAGAGGGAGATCTAAACCAAAAGGAATGCCCAAGTAATGGGTATTACTATTCTTAAATATAGTCAATTTGGATCAAGGTCTAAGATTTTATGATGTTATCACACAGAGTCTTGCTATTGCTTGCAAGAGCAAGTATCAAGGTAGTTCAACATTATTGTTGTGAAAGTATCAAGGTAAGCAACATTAAGCTCACAATCTATTTTGGAGAAGTGAATTTAGAATAGTCATATGTAAAATGAGAACTTGTTACCTAGATTTCCCTAGTGATTAATATGCCTTTAACTTCACTATTTATTATGTCGGCCTCAACAAGATACCCAAATTATTCAAGAATAACTTTGAGAGGAAATTCATTGAAAAATATTCTGATTAAAGTATTCCATATGGTAGCATTAGTTATAATCATTCTAATAAACTTATTTCCAAAGTCGATGCGTCCCAAATTATGCAAAATGAAGTCTCACAAGATGCATTCATCAAATTCAAATCCATATTGAGAATGAGAGCTTCTTGATGAATCTACGTGGCCGTTTTACAACAAAATCTAGCACCCATGGTGTAAAGTACAAAGTGCAAGGTGTTATTTTGGGTAACTCAATAAGGTTACCCATTGTCACCTTAGTGACTCTGCCTCTCACTTTAGGTTTTCTATTCTCCAACTCAAGAAGACTATCCATAAGGAAAGTCTAACTCGAAGTTTATATATGTCAATGAAGTGTTCAAGGACTCAATATGATTTGGTTTGGAATCTAGCTTATAGGTGTTTCAAAGAACTGTGTATTTTAAGATTTTCAAACCAAGTACACGTTTAGTATAGGGTAGTGTATGTTAGGTGATTTAGACGTGTAATATTTGAAGTTAAATGGCATTATGTGAAGATATTTTTTCTATATTGAACTTTGAGCAAAAGTAAAATGTGAAATGCAAGTGTAAATGATCATTATGCACTTTGGATTTTTTTTTATTAAATATGAATTGAAAGAATGTAGAAATTTACAAATGAATCTTTAGAGGAACATTTTAGTATGTAAAAAATATGAATGAGAGACTAAACTAGCGCAAACTTAAATTAATAATTGATAACACCGATAGGAATCAATCCATAATAAACCTCAAACACTTCATCATAAATCCAAGATGTTAAAATTAAAAAACCATAAAGATTAACTAATTATAAATTATTTAAAAAATATAATTATGAAAAAAATACGATATAAGTTAAAACATATATACATTTTAAAAAGCATGTAATAAAATTCAAAATATATAAGAAGAATTAATCTATAAGTTAAAACATATATACATTTTAAAAAGCATGTAATAAAATTTTTAACTATGGAGATTCACCCTCACTTTATCATGGGGATTCTTAATATGTAGATAGGATTTGTTACAATACCATGACTTATCAATACCACATGCCCAAAAACCCAAAATGCACAATTACTTTGCAAAAAAATATTAGCCTTTGATTTGTGTATACTACTAAGAATATTCTATGGAGGGTAAATCCAAATCATCCACCTAATAATTATTGATAATTAAATTAAAATTCTTGAAGCGCTATTCTAAGATAGACATGCCTAGTTAATCCTTGGGCTAATGAAGTCATTTAATGTTCATATGGAGGGCCTAAATTTGCCTAAAGTCAAAGATCTAAGGGTTGTCTTTTTTTTTTCTTCCTCGAGGAAAATCCAAGCAAATACACCTGAAGGGATCACATCCTGCTGACCAAATTAATCAAAGCCTAACTCCAAAGGCATTGAGGGGAATTGACCTTGTGACCTCCCAGTGGCAAGGTGCTTTAGGTACAGGTACTTGACCAATTGAGCTAACCATAATGGCTTGATCTAAGGGTTGTTCTAAATCATGCCATTGTTTCTTAAATAGCTGAAAATTAAATTCTAAACTATGTAAGCAAGCAACCCTAGATGGTATCAATTTCAATATTAAACCTAGTAATTCGTTTGCCAAAATATTTCTAGCCTTAGTTACTACTCTTTTGAAGTAATTGTAATAGAAAATGCCTAAATGCAAACAATATTAAAAAATAATGAAGAAGAAATATTCGTAGGTAATTATTCACCATTTGTAGATTTTTTATCAAGTTGGTTCAATCCCTTGGCTTGCATGAAAAAGTTCTGATCATCAACAAAACACTCACACAATATCCTCACACACATAAATAAAATGAACTCCAAAGTATTTTCTCCACGAAGAAGAAATGCTTTAACATTATCCTACTCAACCAACACCTTACAAATGAGAGGAGCCTCTACTAGATAAATTTCTAGGCTTAACCACCTCATAATAAATTAATAATGACCTATTGATAAGGTTTGATGAGCTAAACAAATAATGAAAGTGTTGCATGGACTTGAATTGGTCATCAAGTAATATTTTAATCCCTCCATGTGAGAGAATCAAAAGAATAAAAAATAGAGTACATACCAAGAAGTCATGTTGACTGTATAATAGTAATAATGAAATCTCCATGAGAGGGGCGCTCTAGGAGAGTGTCATATTCAATTGGGGTAGAGATAGAGATGGTGAGAGAAGGGGAGTAGGGGAGGATATTCTCCCACCCAAGTGATTGTAACTACTCTCCAAAAATACAATAAACTAATCTCCAAATAGCACAAGTAGTCCACTAAGAGAGAGCACACCACTTTAAAAATAGGCTAAGACCATGTCAATGATAAAATAATAGCTCCAAGTGGTAGTTCCTCAATGCAAATCTTAAACCATTAGAAAATATCCCAAAATAGTAAGGGCACACTAATTCCATATCAAATATTATTTATCATGGTGAAAACATAATGTGAACAAGGCTTATTCAAAGCTATAAGTGGATATTCTAGCGTAATGCACCACCTAGAAGAGAGTGCCAAGAATATGGAGTTAACAAATAAGTGAAAAAGTGGTTAGTTAAATGTAAATGGGGATAATTTGCTAGGGTGCATGTATAACTGACCTACAAAGCATTATAAAAGCTCAGTCACCTCCTCAACATATATGCCAAGGATTAAATGTGGTCAATAAATGTGGCATAAGTGAGTGTGAAACATGGCTAAAGAGACCTAAAAAATTCTTCATGAGGGTAACCACTAAAAAACATTATTCCTCTTTTTTAGTATTGGATTTCCTTTACATGTGTACCAAGGGGGGGCATTCGCCTCAAGTTGTGTACCACATAAACATTAAGTTGCATTTCTTAGTGTTTTTTCTTTTATCTAAATTTGCAACTTAGGAAATGAGGCCTCAATTAAAGTTTAGAACCTATGAATAAAATAGGCTAATACTAAACCTAAGGTTTGGCTTTGATTAATTAGTGATGAAAATATCTCAAACCACTTTCGCAAGTTCACCCATGAAAAAAAGTGAAATAATCAAGTATGTCAAATGATAGGTTAGTTATGAAGGAAAAACTTTATGAAAATGGATGAAATGACTCATGTTCCCTCTAAGAGTGGAATATGTGCATAAAATGGATTATGTCTAGGGAAAATGAAAGGGTGGTGAAATAATGGATAGTAGGTATATGAAAATGGTAGAATGATAACGAAAGGGGAATGACATGTACGCAAACCACAAGGAAATCACCCCAAAAAGATAGTAGACACAACAACTAGGAATAAGTCTTAAATCCATCATGCAACAACTAATTTAGAGTGGTAATTGAAACATCACGAGCACAAGATAGAAATAATAGGAGATTTTTCAGCTAATAATTAACCATGAAGTAACACCTATAAGAAGATAAATATACATACTATGCCATTGAAACAACCTCCACAATGGTACAAACATGACCAATCCATTTGATGTGATGAAATGAGTGAGAAGGATGAGACAAATGATCATGCCAAGTCAACATGTAAGAATGCTAAAGATCAGGTAAATCATTAGGATAGCATGTGCACTGTAAAAATGTTCATGATCTACAACTAATACATAGTAATTCCATGAATGTCATCCTATAAAGTTTCATCAAATAGTTCTTAGACACCCTATACAACATATGGTGTAACAATAGGCTCCAAAAATCCACATCCCAACTATGAAAAATTAGACCCTTATCTTCTTACATGGAGGAACACATAAATCTCTAGTTAAAGATTCATCTTCAACAACTTTCTTGCCTAAACAACTAAAAAATGAAGCATCGAAATTAGAAATTTGGAAAGAAAAATTACTCATTGATTCCTTTTCTTTATCACAAGAAGCGTCATCTCCTAAATCTGAAATATCATGAGAAAATGGTGTAAGATGTTATCACTCAGGTTGTTCCCTGCTTCCTAAAGGGAATACGGCCGAGGTAACCACTGACCAATCTTTTAGCTACAGGTCCTAGCCTACTTGTAACCAGAGAGGGTTCTCTCTTTATAATTTAGCTTTGTTGGTGGATGATTTTAGGCTAGTTATGGTGTGCTATTTTGTTTGAGTTTGGTGGGTTGGTGAATCCAGACAAAGTTGAGATATAGATCATGGAACAGTTTGGTTCATTGGGTAATGGAGTTGAGGTAGTGTGCTGCTGAAGAATGTTTATGAAGGCAGAGTGTTGCTGCAGAGCCAGATAGGCATATGTGAAGCAATTTACCAAATTTTTTGATGAAGTTATGGAATTAGTGAGTGAAAGGCAACTAAGAATCTTTCACTATGCTAACAAAGGAAAAATGAAAGTATTGCTTAAGAGCAGTTAAGAATTCTTAAACAATATTCACAATGATAGAATTAGTTAGACATGAGCAATTAAGAATTCATATCCATGGCTAATCCAGAAGAAAACATATTTAGAAATAGAGATTGATCATAGGGTGTTCAAAACAAGTCCTAGGCTATTCTTTTTCTCTATTTACTATGATCATGAAAACATAAGAATTATGGAATACACAGGAAACACATACACAGTTCAGAAAAACTTATTGCTCCAGCAAATGACACAGGAATTCTGTAACATAACAGAGCTATTCATTTCCATCTTCAGACAGCATAGGAACCAGGAAACTCCACCGGCAATTTGTATTATCAAAAATGTCTCAAATATACAATAGAGCTCTTCAGAAAAGATTTCACTACAACCGACTCTCAATGCGTTCTCTGAGGGGATATATATACAAAATAGGATACAAAATATCTCAATAGTGAGTTATTGTGCAATAAATTGCACCACCAACTCTCTTACAAAAAGTAAATGAAAAACATAACTACAGCATTTAATGCTGAGATAGCAGTTATCTTTCTGTCATACAGATTTTGACTTTATGGCTCAGGAAAGTGGGCTGTAGCTGTGCCTTTAACTCTGCGTTAATTGAGCCTGTTGTCTGGGTGCGTTGGTGAGTCACTTGTTGATCCAGATTTAAACAGGAACGCAATAAAATATAGAGATAACCATATACACAAAGATGTAGCAGAAATAATACTTCATTTCATTAATGGAAAATACCGAAATATGCTTACAACCGGAAATAGAAATAAACCAGCTAGGGCGATGGTAGCTTATCTCTGAGAAGATATGTGTGGCTACATGCCTCTGAACTGTAAAGGCTACATTGTGGCGGACAATCTATCCTTTTACAAAATGTGACTTGTT
>APFE030742920.1:197790-233964 GCA_000404065.3 Pinus taeda | reverse complement strand
TTACAATACCACGGGTCAATTCCATGGGTGAATGAATACCATGGGTGGATTTTAGAATACCACGGGCGGATGCCATTTACAATACCATGGGTAAATTCCATGGGTCGATGAATAATATGGGTGGTTGAGTACCATGGGTTGATGCCATTTTCCATTCGGATCATTCCTCCCTCCTTAAGAAGCAATGGTCCCCATTGCGTAAAGTTCCCTCCTGCGAAGCCTTTGTTGAATATGAAGAGCCACTGAAGATAAGGGTTTTATGTGGTTAACCCAAAACCCTGATAAATGAAGATCCGAGGATAGAGATACCCTGTAATGCTTGTGACCAACTGTGATTGTGACAGTGTGCGGCCTAGAAAATGCACTTCGATGACAAGGATTTTATGCGGTTGACCCATAGCCATGATGTTGGTTGCTGATGAAGTAGCAGGTGCCTACATAGCCTGGGGTGGGAGGGCACGTCTCTAAATAACCCAAGCCGAATACTGCTATGTTGAAATTGATGAATGTGAAGCAGGTCCCTACTAAAGTGGGGTGCGAGGACACGTCTCCAATGGGAACCCACTCCAAATGCTGCTCCAGAATTAAAATGGACATAACTTGGCCAATATAACTCAGAATATTTATTATAACCTGTTTTTGGAAGTAGAATGATCATTTTGCATCTTCCCATGAGTTAGAAATCCTTATCTGAAAACTTTGAGATCTCAAATTCGCGCTGCAACAGTTCTGACGTCACAAAAATTCTGATAAAATAGCTGATTTTAAATCAGCGATATCTCCCACATCCGAACTCTGATTCGACCCATTTTTTTTTTGAAATTGGGTGATTTTTCGAGAGGAATCCAGATCTGGTATTTGTTTTTGTAAATTTTGTACCAACTGTTTCATATCTGATCTGCAAAGTCACCGCCCAGAAAAAATTCCTGCAAAAAAATTGAGACTAAAATATGCATGAGACCCTCATTCCCATGGAATCGTAACCTGCTCTAATACCACTGATCCGGATCTTGGGAGGAGGCCCCCAAGATCTAAAAGATTGAAATGGATCTTGGGAGGAGAGACCCCCAAGACCTGAAAACTTGCAATGGATCTTGGGGGAAAGACCCCAAGATCTGAAAATTTGAAATTACCAGAAGAAAAATAGGAGAATGTCCAATAAACAAAACCACAAAGAAACTTTTTTATTAAAACCCAAGTGGAAATAAACCAGCTAGGGCGATGGTAGCTTATCTCTTAGAAGAGATGTGTGGCTACATGCCTCTGAACTGTAAAGGCTACATTGTGGCGGACAATCTGTCCTTTTACAAAATGTGACTTGTTACTTATAGTATTTTTCAGTTACAATACCAAGGGTCAATTCCATGGGTGAATGAATACCATGGGTGGATTTTACAATACCATGGGCGGATGCCATTTACAATACCATGGGTGGATTTTACAATACCACAGGCGGATGCCATTTACAATACCATGGGTAAATTCCATGGGTCAATGAATAATATGGGTAGATGAGTACCATGGGTTGATGCCATTTTCCATTCGGATCACTTGTACGGATGATCCCTATGATACCTATGTGCTGATCTGTCTGCTGACCTGTACCGTGACCGAGACTTGATTTTTCTCAAAAAGGAATACCATAGTGGCATTATCTGGGCAGAATTTCCAGCATTGCCTGCCACCAATCAGCTGGAGGTAGCTGATGCCTCCTTATTTTCACCAGTGTTTCATCTGCCTCTGTACATCTGTAGAAGTTTGGAGGCACCTCAAACAGATGATTTATCTCATGCTCAATAAAAAATAGATTTTCTAACTTGTCATACAGAGACTGCCCAGAGGGAGGCCCTGCTTCTTCTGTGGAGTTGTTGGATGATGTTATTTGGTTTTCAACATAATTGTTGATCCTTGTCATATACTGATTATATGACAGCAGCTGTCCTGTGCCAGTCACTAGGCTTGGCAATCCTTTATCCTGTAATATTGTCATTTTTGCCCTGAATTCATCAATTTCTGCTTTCATCTCCTGACATTTTCTCTCCAGAGTTTGAGTGAAGTTTCTCAAGGTCGGCACTTTCTTAGCTGTCAGGATTGTATCTGTTCTGTTGTTTATCTCTAGAGCTGCCAACTCCTCCCTAGTGTGGTTATTGAGGAAGTGTATCATTTTATTGGCCTGCTCAGGCATGATTCCCAGTGTTGTTCTGGCTGTATCTCCACATGAGCCATGCCTATTAGTTCAACCTGCTCATATATCGCCTGGATTGACCTCCATTGGCCCTGTATAGATTGGCCAATTTTGGCCCAAATTATCTTCTTTATTTCTGTTAAGGTATTTCCCAGGAGCAATTCATTTCCAAAGTTTTTACTTTGGCCTCTAAGGCCTTTATTTCTCTTTGTTTTTCTACCACTGTCATCTTGGATTTATCATAGTTGGTCTCTAGCTTGGCCAGTCTATCCTTGGCTTCATTTATTTCTATTACTTGAGTCTCAAGCTCTTTGACAGCTTTCATCAAGTCCTCCATACTCATGTTGGATTCTACTGTTGCTGTTGCTTCTGTTGCTGATGTAGCTATGGTTGGTGATGGAATGGCAGGAGGGGTTGCTGCTGCTTGTGTAGGAGGGGCAGGTCCAAGAGTTGTAGATGTTTGAGGGGGCTGGGAGGCTGACTCCCCTTGCTTGTCCTGCAATGTCTTCTCTAATTCTGCTTCCATTTGCAATATTCTTTGATTCATCACCAGAAGCAGCTCCATGGCATCATCTACTTGCTTTTCTTGTGCAAGTTCTGTTGTTTGAGGGTGAATGGTAGGAGCCTAGGAGGCAATTTTGCCTGCTTTCTTAGTGCAGCAATAGATTGGCTTTCTTCTTGGCACTGTGGAAGTGTGTAAGATCAGAGTTTATGAGTTGTCTATAGCATTCCAAGGCAAACAACCTCATAGGCACATACTTTGGGAGCCTGTAGGGACAGAGCTCACAACCATAGATTCTGGTAACTGTGTGATTTTGGTACAAATACCAATCACCTATTTTGTAATTTCTGGACAGCTGCAAGATTTTTTGCATATCTTTGGACAATCTGGCAGGAGGAGTCCTCTTTAAGAGGCATGTGACTGGATAAACAAACTGGTCAATAAATTCATAGTATGAATAGGGGGAATTCTGGACTCGGTGGAAGACTGAAGACCAGAAGATAACAGACCTCCTCTCACCCTGTGAGTCTAGCTTCTTGATTGGGCACTGGAAGCAATCTGTTTGATAATACATGAACAGGTGATAAATGCATGATGAATACTTAAATATTGCCTCCCTATTCAACCTTGACAATTGGTCATGCATTTTGTTGGCAATATACTTGGCATAATTGTACTTCACAGCAGGGGGTTTCTCAAGGCTATATGCAGACAGCATGACCAGCACAGTTTCATCAACATGCTCATTTGTGGTGGACCCCAGCACAGAGGTTAACATATCCACCAGCAGCTTGCCTACCTCATTGAAATTTGCATATGAGAAAGGAGGTGGCCCAGAAGGTTGGCAGTCTGCCTTCATGAAATTCTTGGCTACTGCAGCAATGTCTGTGCTAGAGAGGTTTGGAGCCCTCATCTACAAGTACTTAATGGAAAATGGTTATAGTAGCTGGTCTTGTAGGTCAGCATTTTGATTGATGGAGTCTGGTGTTATGTAGAAGAGGATGCTCCCAGATGGAGACTTTACAGCTCTGAGCTTCTGGTCATAGTTTTCTGCACAGAGGTGAATGACTTCAGGGAAAACATTCACAGATGGCAGGAAGTAGGTGGGCAAATTGGATTCCCAGATGCCATACATGTCACTGTTGTCCAAGTGACGGTTCCTTAGCTGGCAGAATGTCTGTAAGTGGTTCCTCTCTGCCACAAAGTCTGCAATGAGGAAATCACTGTCTACCAGTGGCATAGCTTCCAGTTCTTTATTTGGTGGATTCACAGGAGCTAAATCCAGTGCAGATGGAGTGGCCATGTCTGATTTCAACTGGATGTTTTTACTTGATTTTTAGGATTGGTACAAAGGCTGAGGAATGCCTGCTAAATTCTGTCTGGCAGTGAGCAACTTGAAAGTATAAGGAGACTCTTATGGGTTTTGATGAACTGAGGGGCACTCTGTTTGAAGAATCAGAGTGTGTTTGAGCTAATTCGCTGGTTTTTCAAGGGAGTTTTGCTATAACAGGGGTGAGGGAACAGCTATATTCGTTTTTAGCCAGTAGCTCAGCTTCTCTTACTTTTATGGTGAATTTGCAGAAGGGCACGGGTTTCTTGCAGAATTTTGTCCTGTAGGGGCTTAACCAGGTTTTTAAGTGTTCTTTAGTGGAAAATTTAGCAGTGAGGATTCTTAGCAGAGTTCTTTTGCAGGAAATTAGGAGAACAACAGGAGAAATGCAGGTAAAGAAGGTCACCTGCGGCAAATACTTGGTTTTTATGGTGTAGGAGGCGTCGAACTGGACTAATTGCAGGTACTTGGGTCGACGATGAGGGCGCCAGCAACTTTGGTGGGTGAAATTTGGATTTCGACCGTTGAACAACGTTTTCGCATGCAGAGGAGCTCCGGAAACAACGAATAAGAATGAAGAATAAAGGCTATTTCGCGTCTTTTTATGCATTTTTTGCCCTTTGGCGCCTTTTTGGTGCTGATGTCATGTTGACGTCATCATGGGCCCGGGTACGGCAGGGTGACATGGCAGCTGACGTGGGTGCCCAGGTGGCGGTGACACGGTGGCAGGGCGGACAGGCAAACAGGCGACGTGGATATGACGTGGAGGCACGGTGGCGGAAAAGGCGGGGTGACGTCAACGCGGGGGACGGGCGGTAAGTGGTTTCCCCGGAGGCCCTTAGGGTGGTAAGCGATTTCAAGGGGGGGGGGGGCTCCGAACACCGCGGGAGGCCAACGCGTGGCAGGGGTACGGCGGTAATACCGCCAATCCTCCGGACGCAAAAGGTCGGGCGCTTTGCAAATGAAAATGACCGCCCACGTGTTGGATGGGCAGGGTCAGTGATCGGACGGTGGGCGGCAACCCTGATGTGATGGCGCGTTATCAGAGGGGAACCTGCCCAATAATTTAATATTTTTAAATCAATCAGGCGCGGGGGTGGGTTATGAACATTAGTTTTTTAGGTTTTTTGGGTTTATCAGCGCCCACTTATAAATGTTTTGATTAAAAAACATTATAATGAATGTATTTTGGGCGGATAAAGGGGTAAAGGGGTTAATGAGGGCGGGGTTTTGATTTTTTTATTTTTGACCATAGTTTTTGACAAAAACCATAGTTTTAGGGTGAAAGGGGGGCTAATACTAACCCCTAATAGGTTAATATTTCCCAAGGAAGGGTTATATAGCTATAGTGCTAGGGGAAGGGCATTTATACATATTTTTTGAGAATTTCTCCATAGATCCTAATAGAATTAGGGAAGGGGGGTAGTTAGGGAGCTAAATAATACATTAGTGGTTAATATGTCTTTGTGAAGTGATTGAAGGGGTATGGCTAAGTTCTAAGAGGTAAAACTTAGGATTGGAAGATAAATGAAATGATAAGAAAGATTTTTTACACAAAAAATGTGGCTTCTTTTCTTGATTAAACTTCATGGTTTGACCCAGTAGCTTGTCATGAAGTGAAGTGGAACTGGACACCTGAGTAGATCTCAAGGTCCTTTGGGGTATTAGTAAATGATGTTTGGGGGAAAATAGGGGAAATTAGACATGCTTCCAATGTTTTGTCCTCCATTCTCTGTTTTGATGCCAATACCCTGAGTGGCATGAGTCTTTGCACTTAATAAGCCAATTGGTGATGGCCCTCCATTTCTGCAACCTTGCACTACTTACCCATCCTGGTAATCGTAACATTTGTTCTTCATTTTAAGTGGGTGCACTTGAATTAGCAGACCCTGATTGTTCTCTTTTTCTTTTGACTGCCCTCCTATCTAAATGTACCCTTATTTCTTCCAAGGACCCAGGTTAAGCAGTTGGGCACCTTCATTTCTCTACCTAGCTAGTCATCTACCAAGCTTGAGTTGTTTGGACAGGAAACATTCTCTATTCTGCAACAAGCAATTTAAACATGGCATGGTCCAGTTTAGACTATTGGGCCATCCATCAAGTATGATTAGCAGCAGTATTTGTAGAGTATGATACTGCCTCAAAAGATAGTAGTGGCATTTTGACTGGCCACTTTCCTGGTCTTTAGTTTGGGTTCATTTTTACTTTTCTTCTTGACCATTTGATTTTCTTGCCTTTTGATTATTCTTTTAAGGCATACCCTCTTTTCATCTTTTAATTTTCATAGTATGTACACAAAATATGGAACCTTTGCAGCCTGCAATGATGAACATATTTAGCCCTTCCACTGTCAATCATGAAAGATGAAACCTATTGGTATAGGAACCTAACATAAGAGATGAAGGTTAGTCCTCCAAGGACCCTCATCACAAATATCATACAAGCTATGTGGATCACAACTATCTTCTCAATGCATACAAAATGCATGTACCAATCCTACAAATGAAGATATCTTCTTATCCTTGTTTAAATCCATGAACCAATCTAGAGCATCACCATTAAAGGTGATACAAAAAAATCATCATATTCTCGTGATTGATACCAAGATTCAACATTACTATCATGAAGCATGTAACATGTCTATTTTGGAATCATTATGTCCATGAAAACTCTAGCCCTACTCATCACAATTTTCATCAACTTATGTGTGTATCCTTGACCATTTGAAAAATCAAATGTTGGATACAAATTATGATCTAAATATGCCATATTTCTTAACTATAAATAGTTAAAATTTGAAAATGCAAGCATAACAAAATACCTCATACCCAAAAAATGCAATGTGAAGTCACCAGGATGAGTTCTTCAAATGCTTACTAGCTTATCTCACTGTCAAAAACAACAAACCATCAAATTTGGAATCATCATAGGATAATAAGATCTTCAAGACAAAATCCTCATATAAAAATGTGTCTAGGAAATGGACTTTATCCCGAGCAACAGTGCCATAATGTTACAAAAAAATCTAGCACCCCATGTGATGTAGAGTCCTAACCATCAAGGAGCTATATTTGTTCAATTCAAGAAGGCTATCCATTATCACCATAATAACTCTTCCTCTCACTTTTGGTTCGCTCATCTCTAACTCCAAGGGGGCTTCCCTAAGGATAGAATTGCTAAGGCTATAAAGTGGGCACACAACGCGATTTATTGAAGAGTAAGCCTACACAAAACAATTTGGTTGCAATATGGATGAGTAAATACATGGTGTCAAGACAAAAGATAAAGGCAGAAAATCCCAAGCCCAAGTGCATAATCAAATCTTAGACAAGAGGGAAAATGCATGAAAATGTAAACCAATAACTATTTTTGTGCATGCCATAAATCAACCTTAACTTGTTGAAGTCTATTGCACAAATTTTTTCTTGGAAAGATAAGGATACCATTCAAAAATTTTGCTATGAAGGTGATGCCATATTGTGGAACAACAACTAGGTTCATTACATGAAAACTTAACAACTTAACAACAACAATAAGAGGAATTGTATCCTCATATTACATTATCCAAATGCAACATTGTTCATTATAGTCCCTTCACAAAAATACACAAAGGTTTCCAACAATAAAAATCAACATATGAAAAATGAATTGCACACATCAAAGCCTCACATAAATAATTTGTTATACCTCCAGTCTTCCATAAAGCTCCTCAATCCTCAAAGTCTCAATAACCATCAAAATGGAGAGAAATATCCTCTTTATAAGAGTTTCTTGTCTCTTACAGTAAGAAAAAATTATCATTCTCCAACTAGCTCCATGACAAGTTAAACATATAATATAAAATGGAGTAGTTAAATCTCTCCTCAATCAATGGTTGACCATGTCAAGGTATGTAGACACTTACCTCTCCAAGAGAACTCACCCTTATCGACATATAAGAAGAAAAATACAATGAATATCTCCAAAAGAATGTGTACTAGCAAAAATAGGCATGATAATCAGGTCAAAATTTCAATAGTCCACATAGAATGCACCCTCCAAGATGGACAAATGCAAAAAATATATTAAAATCAATTCAACATAAGAGGATGTGCTCCATGGTCCAGAAAAACTCACAAAGAGGATGTGCTACATGATGCATGAGAGATAAAACAATAGTAATCGTCCTAGGAGAATGCTCCATAACAACCATTCAAAAATAATAAGTGGTCCGCAATATGCATGCAATCAATCCACACGTTTGAATCCCAAGGCAACCAACTTCATGAATGAATGTGCAAAGTGCCGACTAAATGGAGCACTCCACAAGAAAAGATGTGGTCAAAGCCCAAAATAAGAAGTGGAATATCTCTACATGGTTGCCTTCCAAAATAATGCTCCATGAATGGAAAGAAGACCAAGCAAGAGCACACAAAGTGACACTTGCGGCCATCTAAGAATTACACACTCCTTAATTAAACTACTCCATAACCAACTCTAATAAACTAATATATGTCCTAAGTCAAAGAGGTGAGGGAACTCTCCAATAGAGGTCAAAAGATGCCAAGTGTAGCTAAAATATCCATGCAATAAAAAGAGGTGCTCCCTAGAAAACTACGCCATGCAACTACCTCAACCACCCAAAAAATAATAAAATATATCCATGTGAAGTGCACCCTAGGAATAAGTGTCCAAAGTGGTTAGACCTTATCAATGCTCATGACAAAACCATGTGTTGTTTTCAAATACCATCAACTAATGGAACCCTAGATAAGTGTGCTAAGGTGATTACACTCCTAATCAATAAACAATAAAAATACTCCTCCATAACCACCTCCATAATGATGCTCAACTAACTAAATGACTATGCACCCTAGAGAAGTGTGCCAACCCCTCCAATAATGATCAAATTAATGCATGTAGACCTTGACAATTGTGCCCAAGAAAGAGGTGTTCCATTCAAAACCCTAAGTTTCCTCAAAATGACCCCTCCAACTACAAAGAACTACCAAGTAAAGTAGGGAGTTCAAACAATTAACCTTCAAAATGATGAAATTAACCATTAAATGATTAAATCCACCTCAACATGTATGCACAAAGGTTACTGCTCTAATTAAACCATAGTCCAAGCTCCAAATAGTCACCTATTGATTAAATCAACATGAAAATGTGTGCCAATAGGGGGTGCACTCCATAAAATGGTGTACAATGCAAATAAGTTGTTCCTCCTAGCAATAATCCCACCATGGTGATAAAATAGAAGCTCAACCTAGGCTTGAATCTAGGGCATAACGGAAAAGGACTATAACATGGTGATACACCATCAAATTTTAGGAAAAGTCTTAATCACCATCAAATAATAAGTAGGACCCTCCATTAAAACTCTTAATTAGAAAAACTAGATGAAGAAGGGTACTAGTATCATCTACCACATTTCTTCCTAAGTGATATGACTTGCCATTATATCATTCATTAATAATCACCTAGGAGGAAATATGTTTGATGATGCTAGTACCCTTGTTGATATACTTTCTTCTAAGTTGAGTTAGAGTGGGGTTACTAATTATTTGATGGTGATCAAGCCTTTTCCTGGGGTTTGATGATGTATTATCATGTTAGTCTTTTGGTGGTGCCTCCTAGGTTCAATCCTAGGTTGAGCTTCTATTTTATCATTATATTGTTATCATGGAGAGATTATTGCCAAGGAGAACAACTTATTTGCATGGTATAACACTTGATGGAGCACACTCCCTTTATTGACACAAATGTTCATGTTGATTTAATTAGTTGATGACTATTAGAAGCTTCGACTATGATTGTGTAAGTTTTAAGCCTTATGTAGTAATGCAATGCATACATAGATTCTCAATAAACAAAAAAGTAAAATAATGGCAATCACATATCATGTAGAGATTTACCTTGAAAGCCCAAACCAAGAAAATTCAATTGATCATTTAGGCCTGCACCTCTAATTTTTAAATCATTAATCAACTTCAGTGTTTACAATACAATATACATGATTCCATAGCATCCAAAACCCCTAATGCATTAACCCTAGATTATAATACAACCATAGTTCCTTTATCAGAATTACATTACCATGAGACCATAAAATTGTGTGCCATAAAACCATCAAAGGAAAAAACCATATCGAGAAACATTGCACAATAAAATCCTATCTTTAATATCTTACTACTAGTGTGGAAAAAATAAAAAAAAAAGGATCTCAAGTTCTCAATCCACATAACCAATGTGTTGTGCAAGAGGATATAGGCAATGTTGGTACCTGTTGCGTTAGTTGGAAGGCTAGGTATCCCTAACCTTTCACTTCTCCTTGTCTCTTGTTGCCAACATTCCCTTCTAGTTCCCATTATTATTATCATTATTATTATTATTATTTATTTTGTTAATTATTTGGCTCTTACATTGACAACTCAAAGTTTATTGTGGTGAAATGTAGCTAGCTAAGTCAACGAGCGGTCATCATGCTAACAATTGCAACCTCCTACTTCATCTACTTCCGTAGCTTTGAACTACTCTTCTATAGCCTCTTCCTCCATAATGAGATCAATAACTCTTCTTTTGCAGCCCCTTCAACATCTTCCCTTGCTTTTCAACAACTTCGATAGCTACTTCAACATCTTCCCTTGCTTTTCAACAACTTCGATAGCTACTTCAACATCTTCCCTTGCTTTTCAACAACTTTCATAGCCACTTCAATATCTTCCCTCACTTTTCAACAACTCCCCTAGATTTTTCAACAACTTTTGCAGCCTCTTCTTTTGCTAATTATTTTGCTTAACTTGAATCGTATGTCATTTATGTTTGTTTAGGATCCATTTCATTTGTGCAATTCATTTTTATAAGTTGATTTTTGTTTTGCTGAACTCTTCTTTTGTAGCCTCTTCAACAACTTACTTATGTAGCCTCTTCTTTTGCAAATTATTTTGCTTAACTTAATTCATATGCCATTTATGTTTGACTAGGATCCATTTCAAATCATTTCATGTGTAATTCATTTTTTATATGTTGGTTTTTATCATAGGAAACTCTTGTAATTTTGTTGTGAAGGCAAATTGCAATGAACCATGTTCCATTTGAATAATATGATGTGAGGATATTATCCCTCTTATTTTTGTTGTCATGTTAATCTTCCACGTAACAAGCCTAGTTGTTGTTAGCATGATATAACATCACCTTCATAGCAATATTTTTTAATGGGCACTGCTAGCTATCATAGCATAATTTTTGCAATAGATTTCAGCAAGTCAAGGCTAACTGCAGCATGCATAGTGGCGTTTATTGCCTTACATTTTCATGTGTTTTCCCTCTTCAATCCCTGCTTTTTTTACTCCATTTGCCCAAGGTTTGATCATACACTTTTGGCCTTGGGACTTTTAACCTTCATATTTTGTTCTCACACCATTTACTTTTCTTTTTTTTTTACAAAGTCGGCCACTGGTTGTATTCAAAAAAGGATAGGGAGGCTAAGCTCCAACATTACAAGTGTAGAGCTCATAGGATGAGCTTGCAACTGTATTACATTGAAGCATTCAGCTGAAATGCTTTCATATTCAACTTGAAGGGTACTAACACAGGTGTAAATTCGGGCAAACTGAAACAGAAGCAAACAGAGTTTACAAAACATCTAATCTATACTTATGTGACTGATCTGTCGAGCAGTGGAGTCCTCCGGGTGGCTGTCAGCTTCTGCAGTCTTTATGCTAGAGGAACTAGTGCTTGGGGCATTGATCTTTTCCATCATATACTTGAGAATGTCAATAGATTCTTGAATATGCGCACAGGTATTTGTTAGAGCATTAAATTGCTCCTGCAGTGAAGAGATACGATGAAGGAAAAGGTTGAGGTCGGCTTCATATTTGGCTGTGATTATCTTGGTAGCAGCCTCAATTTTCTCATCCAAGAGGCGCTGATGTGTTCTGACTTGCTCAAGTTCTGCTTGCAAGTCACGACAGTGGAGACAATCTTCGTTGCGATCCATCCGAAAATTTTCAAATCTGGCCTGAAGTAACGCTGAAAGAAGGCTCCCACAAGCTGAAGATGTGACAAAGGGAACTAAATGGTGGATCAAAATAGCAGGGGAGAGTGTTGATGGAGGACTCAGAAACTCGGTAGCAAGGCTAAAGGAAATTTCAGACGTAAAGACAGAGGATAATGTTGAGCATAAGGAGGAATGATTGTCCAAAAATAGGATGTGATGAGGAAAGCTAGCGATCCTTGACAGCGCAGAAAAGGAGGATCGGGTGGGGAAGAGCCTGTGGAATGGAGCAAAAGCAATAATAAAGAGCACAAGCCGACTGCTATCCAAGGAAACGAGAGCAGAGGGGCCAACGAGCATGGAGAGAGGGGCTTGAGGATGAAGGGAGAGCTTCCCGAAATAAATAGCAGACGAGCAGAGGGCCATGAAGTACCGGATCACGTGGAAGGAGCTTGGACAGTCATGGATTTCACAGGAGTAGCATGGGTTCACAGATACAGCGGGGTCTGCAATGAGATCTGAGGGGATTTTCGGTTTGTGACGGAGAACCTTAGGATTACTGTAGATTTGGTTGGGGTACACCTTGATAAAGGCGCAGATCATTTGACATGAGGTATTTGAATAAATCATGGAAATCAAGGAAGGAATTGGTGCAGGACCTCATTGTTATAGAGGATACTTCCTTTGGACCAAGTGCAAGCTTGGCTGGCCCGTTTGTTAGCTTCTCGGTTGATGGAACGAAGAATGTGGTAGAATTGAAATTCCTAATCATGATTTAGCAAGACTTTACATCTGGTAATGGTTTGCAGCAAGAAGATATTGGAGGCTTCCCGCTTGCTAGTCATTAAATTAAGAATGATAGCAGAGTCGCCGAAGATGAAAGCTTTTTTGATTCCCTGAGCCTGTAGCTGAAGAATACCTTGGAAGAGGACCAAAACCTCAGCTCTGTTGTTTGAGAGGATCCCCAATCCCCATTCAAAGGTGATTAAGGGCTCACCAATGGGATTGTAGATGACGCCCCCTGCTCTCGCTACTCCCGGGTTAGATTTGGAGGCACCGTCAAAGAACAAGGAGTGGATGTTGTTTGAGTGGAGTCAATTGTTGAAGTCGTCCTGCTTTAATCGAATTTTCCATCTATGACTGTTAGCACTGCCCAAATTGCTGTAGGATTTCACTGCTGGGGGGATGCTAATTTTGTCTATTAAGTTCCTTGTGAAATCTTTTTCCTCAACCCAAAGGCTAGTTATGTCAATTTTTTTTGTGATCTTAGAAACGATAGTTTTGATCGCCATACTTTTTGCCTTAATACAAAGGTGCCTGATTGAGGTCTCTTTGTCTTTAAAAATCTTGTTGTTCCGAGCAATCCAGATCCTCCATAAAAGAGCAAAAGGGAGGGCATCCCACACTCTCTTAGCAGGGGTATTTTTCATGGATTGCCAGGGGTAATTTTTTTTCCAATTGTTGAGAGCTTCTCCAATGGATTGCTGAGGATTCCAGATGGGTGGCGCGGAAGGATTGATGTTGCTCCAACAAGAAATTGCGAAGGGACATGACATGAATAGATGTTGAATAGACTCCTCTGCTTCTTGGCAATTAGGACATCTGGAAGGTCCTGCAATGCCTCTTTTTTTAAGATTCTCTGCAGTGAGAGTTTTTTCTTTCAAAAGGGTCCACATGAAAAATTTCACCTTAGGAATTACTTCTGCTTTCCACAATGTTTTCCAATGTATCCATGTTGGTGTTGGGTGTTCCTTGCTGCATAAATAATCATACTCTGCTTGTATTGAATAGCTGGTGCCTGTGGGGTCCCATCTGAATTCATCCTTGTCATTTTTAAGAGTGGGAGCCATGTTGTGCAGATGTTTACGGAAGTTGTCAAAATTCCCTTTGAGGCGTTGAGGGATGGAAGGAAAATTCCATCGAATCCAAGCATTGGTTATTGCATCCCATTGGGAAATTTGGTCTAAATTGCATATCCCTTTGCTTTGAAGGAAGAGTATTATTGAGTCCATACCTGGGTGACTGTTGATTGGCGGGTTCCCCATGATTTTGTTAGTGCCGATGTTGACTTTCCTACCTCCTTTAGGCACCTTGGAAACATTTTGTGCCATGAAGGTGATTGCTTTTTTACAGAGTTTCCAATCTTTGTGCAGTTTTTGTTGGGTATCTCGGCTGCAAGTAGATGCTGCCTTGGTTGGCTGAGGTATTTTGCCTCCAAGACTTTTTTCCACCAGGCTGTTTGGTTTTCAATGAGTCTCCAAACTAACTTTCCGCCAAAGGCTAAATTCGTAAGAGTTGGAGATCTAATGCCAAGGCCTCCTTTCTCCTGGTTTTGGATGACTCGTTTCCATCCAACCAAGTTTAATTTTTTCCTCTCATTTTTCCCTCCCTGCCAAAGGAAGAATCTGAGAACATTGTCCATTTTGCGGAGAAAAGAAGCTGGAGCTTGAGCAAGGGAAAATTGGTAAAGGGGAAGAGAGGAAAGGCCCGATTTGAGGAGCACCAGCCGTCCAGCTAGATTGAGCCATGAAGTTCCCCACTTCTGGACTTTTCTTTTCATTTTGTCTAAAGTTAATTCCCAAACATCAACCCTTGCGTTCCCTATACTCACAGGCATTCCCAAGTAGCTGAAGTAGTCCTAATTTAACTTGCAAGGAACACCAAATATGCTGGCAATGCTTTGGAGCGTTTGGGCTAAGGCATTCCATCCGTAAATACAACTTTTGAGATGGTTAATCTGTCCCCCTGAGTATCTCACGAATTGATCTAGCAAGGATTTGAATCTTCGAGCTATGATTGTGGTCGCCCCTCCAAGCAATAGGGTATCATCAGCAAATTGAGAATGATTGATGTTTTTCACTCCATCTTCGAATTTAATACCAGTGATGAGGCCTGCCTGCCTCTTATGGTCAAGCGCGCAACTGAAGGACTCAGCCATTAAGAGGAAAAGGTAAGGAGATATGGGGCAGCCTTGCCGTAATCCTCTTGAGGATCGAAAGGAGGGTCCAGGTCTGCCATTGATAAGAGAAGCAATCCAAGGCCCAGAGATACAAGCTCTTATGGTATCAAGAAAGGAGGAGGAGAAGCCCATTTTCTGAAGAACAACAAATAGAAAGGAATGCCTTACCTTGTCGAAGGCATTTTCCAAGTCCAATTTCAGAAGGAAGCCCTTTTCATTCCTGGAATGGCTAGAATGAATGGCTTCCTGAACTAAGAGGACGGAGTCTGAGATTTGCCTATTAGCCATAAAGCCTCCTTGGTTTTCAGAAATTAACATCAGCAGGAGAGGTTTGAGACGGAAAGCAAGGATTTTTGTGAAGATTTTGTAGGAAGAGTTACATAATGATATTGGCCTGAAACGGGAAAAATTGGAAGGGCGGTTCTCCTTTGGAATGAGGGCCAGATGTGTTGAGTTTGTGTAGCCTCCTATTTTGCTTTTTCTCTGAATCCATTTGAAATATTTTATGAGATCCTTTTTTATCATTTCCCAATATTCTCTATAAAAACATATTGAGAAACCATTCGGTCCAGGTGCCTTGTCTGGCTGGAGGCACCAAATTGCTTCCTTAATTTATTCCTCTTTTATCTCTTCTGTCAACCTTTCATTTAAATCTGTTGTAATCTTTGTTGGCAAATGCTGCAGGAGGTCAGCGTAGTTTTCTTCCTCCCTTGATTCAGTTAAGAGCTCCTTGAAGTGGTCTGAGGCAGCACTTTTGATGGTTGTTTGATCAGTGTGTTGGGTCCCTGCGTTGTCTATGATAGCTGTTATGTTGTTTTTAATTTGCCGAACAGTGGCTTGCTTATGGAAGAAAGCAGCATTCTTATCTCTGCTTTTCAGCCAAGTCTGCCTAGATTTTATACGCCATTTTTCTTCCTCTTCTCTTCTGATATTGCATAACTGATTATAAAGATTTTCTTCTTGAATCTTTTCATCCTGATGATACTCTTGTTTTCCTATTGCACAGTGAAGATCTTCAATTTTGGCTTTCACCTCTCTTTTTTTTTCTGGCTCTTTATACTGCGTTTTTGCCCAATTCTTGAGCTCATTTTTCACATTTTTGAGTTTACTTTCCCATATAAAGCTTAGAGATCCTTCAACATGTTGACACCAGGTTTGTTGGACCAGACTTTTGACTGCTTGGTAGTCGCTCCAAATATGGTTGTATTTGAAGGGGAGAGGCCCTAGAGGGCAATGCGAATCAATAGCTAAAGTAATGGGATAGTGATCTGAGACAACAAAGGGAAGAATGGTGGCGTTGACAGCTAAAAAGGTGGAAAGAAAGGAGATATTTACTAGAAATCGGTCAAGTCTCTCCATAATATTGTTGCTACCCAATCTACGATTACTCCAGGTATATTTACGATTTTTTGGGATGATGTCGATCAGATCACCATGTTGCATTATGTTTTCCAGCTGATTTCTAGATGGGTTAGGAGTGAAGTTGCCCCCATGTTTTTCATTGGCATGTAATATTAGATTTAAGTCGCCCCCCTAAGATGATGTTGCTGTTGTCTTCTTCTGTTATGTTCTTGCTGAGGGAATCCCAGCAAACTTCTTTGTCCCTATAATGATTAGGGGTGTAGACATTGAAAATTACAATCTGTTGTTGGTTCATATTGTTCCTCAATATTGTCTTTACCCAATGTTGTTCTATTACTTCAGCTTCACTGTTCCACTCATCCTGATGCCAAAGAGTAGCAATCCCGCCTGAGGCCCCTCTGGATTCACATGTACATCCTTTATAACGCTTATGATATTCAATGATCTTGCTAATTTCTGACTCTCTCTATTTTGTTTCTTGCAATAAGACAATGGATGGTTGCTCTTGATTTATAAGATCCTTTAAGGCATTGGTTTTAGAGGGGTGCCCTAGTCCCCTACTGTTCCATGAAAGAATTTTAATCATTTCAAAAGTGTGATTCGAGGAGTTGCTCTCCCTCCCTTATCTTTGCTTGTTGTTTCTTTATTTATTGATCCTTGTATGTATGACTCTACAGGATTCTGGAGTCCTAGAGCTATGTCTTTTTGCGCGTTCTCGTCCCTGTGTTGTTTGGAAGACTTTTTTCTCGGCTTCTTTTGACCGTCTAGAGAGGACCCATGTTCCTTGGAATTGCTTCGGGTGATTCTGAGTGGGGGAGTGTCACACCCCCAGGCCAGCGGTAGTCTTTCAACCGCTCTTGGCGAGGTGCAGCACCACCGAACACTTTTTTTCACCAATACTTATGTTCGTGGACTACACCTAACCACTTACTCCTACTTAGTTTGTGTTTCTCAACCAAGTATTATATCTTTATCCTTTATACCAATGAACACCCATACAGATTCATTATCAACAGCAATTATAAATGATGAACACAATTGCACAGTATAAAGGGAGGGGCAACTCCCTGAACAATGAGTCTGCCCAAAAATATATTATACAATCTTTTACAATGTACAAGTATACTTGGAAACCCCAAGTTTCATACTTAGCCAAATTTACAATCCAAGGCAAAACTCGGTTGCCTAGCTCGTCGACACCTCCGCACGGTCGCCGCACGACTCACCAACACTTTGTTCACCTTGTCGCACGATCGTGTTGTTTACCCAACTCGGGCGCACCTCCAAGTCGCCACACACGGGCTTCGTCTACAATCTCAACACTTCACCAAGACATCGTGCACACTTGCACGACGGGCGGGCACTCACCTGAGTTGCCAAGACACCCGTGCCAAGTCGTCGCACAAACCGGGCGCTCCTCCGTTTCACCATCAAGCACCTTCGCACAAACCGAGCGCTACACCCGTGCACGCCTCAACCGTCCGTCGGGCGCCACACACCCGTGCACGCCCTCACCCAACCACTGGGTGCTCCTGCCCGCACCTTCACCCACAAACGCGCTTCACCGTGCACACCCGCCCAAGAATGGGCACATTACAACCTACGGCTTTCTCCTTAGCTTCTGCGCACTTAGACTGTGCCTTCCTTGTTGAGCGAAGATGTTTGAGCGACTAAGTGATGTTGGAATGAGCTCCACGCTCACCCAATATATACCAAGTGTAGGGCGTAGTCCCGGCTGCCCAGCCGACTCGCCCAAAGCCCCTACGCCATCGCAAACTCTCCCAAACACACCGTCGACTCCACACAATTGTTGGTCGGCCTTCATAATGTTTGTCATCATGCTCTCATGCGTATAAACTCGTCCATGCTCCCTTCTTTATGCGCATTATCTCACATAACCGTCGCACATGAAGTTGTTCACTTCCAACCGCAGTCGCACTGTCCACCCGCGTGCCCAGGAACTGCAAGTCGTTACAGGGAGGATCTGATGGGAGGGAAGAGGGAATGACTAGGAGATGGGGAGAAGAGGGAGGCTCAGATTGAATCAAAGGAGCAGGGGATTCCTCAGGAAGGGAGAGGACATGAAAGTGATTGGAGGAGGGAGAGGAAGGCAGGGGATTCAGCTGGCAAACAGAAGAATGAGGCAGTTGAGGGGAAGAAGGAAGAGGGAATGAGGGCGGGGGAGAAGAGATAGGAGAGATGGGAGAGGGTTGAGAGGAAGGGCCAGCTTCATTGGGTAGTTTGTGGCTAGGGGCTGTTTTTTTCTTTTTGACAGTTTCCCATTGTTCTTCTTGCAGACTATTATCAACATTAGAGAGTTTAGTGCAACGATTAGCAAAGTGTCCATACTCGTGACATACCTTGCACTTGAAGGGGATCTGCTCATAGTCGAGTTGCTGAATGTGCGACCAGTCGTCGACTTTAAGTTTAATGGCTTCTGGAAGACCTTTACCCAAATCAACTTCAACGCAAATACGGGCACAAGCCTGCATGTTGTCTCTTGGCTCACTCCGATCAATGTATTTCCCGACTGCATTTCCAATAGCACGAACTAATTCGTCTCCCCAGCAATGCAATGGGAGGTGAGGAAGATGAACCCAAACAGGGACCGCATTAGGGATGTCAAGCTCCGGGTCGAAGTCCGGTGTCCATTTGTTTAAGTACAAACCTCTGGAATCCATGAAGTAAGGTCCATTGCGGAAGATCAAATCCTTGTCTTCCTTTGTCTCAAAATGAAAGGTGAAGTAACCCTTTCCACAAAATCTGATAGAAATTTTTCCTTGAATTTTGTCTGTCCAATTCCTTTCCACCCACCTCTGAACAGTTTTTGGGGAGGGCCAGAGACCTGTAAATTTCCCTATAAGTCATTTTTCCGCCGGAGCAAGAGCAGCCATTCTGGGCAAAGTAGGAGGGAGAGAGACTTCCTGTAACCCCTCAATTTTTTTTACAAACTTGGAAACCAAAGGGCGAGCACACTGAGGAGGTAAGGAGTTGATCAACGCCGAGAACGCATGCTGAAGCGCTGCCTCCTCCGGTGGAGCCTCCGAAGGGGCCATCCAAGCAGCCGAGGGACGAAACAAAACAGGTTGCAGGCGGCGGCGGGAGCAGGGCGCGCGTGCAGCCGATAAGGTTTTTCTCGTTCTCAAGCCATTTACTTACCCATCCACACTACAACCAATTGTTTTGCTTAGGCTTACTCTTTAATAAATCACCTTGTGCCTCCACTCCATTAGCCTTAGCAATCTTATCCTCTGGCTCCTTAATGCTTGGGATTTTTCCTCATATTAAGTGCTAGATTTTATGGTAACTGACCCAACTACCATTTTTTATATTAATAGTGTTCAGATATGACATTATTGAACCTTGACTTCTAAATCTTGATTGGCACCCCTGCTAGTTTAGGTTTTATAAACCGGTATATTCCTCTCTTACAACAATATTCTAACGAATTCACAGCCACATGCAACAGCTATTGGAGACTATTAATCTAAAAAAAAAAGGGGTTTCACAAATGTTATTATTTAAATGTGGACTTAAGCCAGTTCCTTTTACTATTGTACCTTCAAGCATGATCCCATTACCTATTAACATCTAAGGGTGTGAGAAAAAGGTCCTGTATCACAAAACAGCTAAGAAATTATAGAATAACAACATGCTACAAACCAAATTAAAAAGCAAGCAGCTGTAAATTATAACATGAAATATTCAGTCAAGTGCAAGTGCCACAAGGCAATAGCTTGAACATACTTTTCACTAGAAATTGATAACATTTCATTTGTTTCTCAGAAGCAGATCCACCTTATTATTGTGCAAAGGGAAAATATTCATAGAAATTACTTGTATGCACACAAAGAGTAAATGAAAACTTTGATGTACGAACATATGAACATCTCAAGATTGTAAAGAGAATATGCAATTAAATGGTAAAATGCATCCTCAAGGAAAGAGTTGCTTACATGGTAAACAAAATGCCTTTGAGTTACCAAGCACAATTTGACCAAGGAAAAGAGGCATGCGAAAAGGGCTCCAAATCCCTCTTGCTAGTTACCGCAAGTCATGCATAAAAGCTAATGATCATTAAAGGGGGTGACTTCATACTGCAATTAAATAGCACTTTTATCGGGAACAACCATCATACAGGGGCTAGATTACTAAGTTATTAAACCCCAAGCTTCTTAGTATACAAATCCTGACTCGAATGTTCTTGATTTTAAAAGTTAGTTGCACAGATACTCTCGAAACAAATGATCCTTCAGTGTGTGCTAACCTTATCATTGCAGCATCAAGATCATTGAGACGCTTTTAAGACCTGATATAATTGGTGCATTTAGAGATGGATAAATGAATGATACAACAGCAAAAATAGTTGCCTGCAAAAACATGCAAGTAAATAAGGGACAAATTGGCAAGACCATGCCTAAAAAGCAAGAGCCTTGCGCTCAACAATCCTTCCATGCAATTCTGGGAGGAAGATTTCTACCTCATTAAGGAATACCGAATAGCTATGTTGGATGAGGCCCGAGTCTATCACTGTTCATATTGGTTCCCTTGATACAATTTAGGAAGGACAGATAAGTGCATTAGCTGCATGGAGACAAGAAACAGGAACCAGGGAACTGAACCTGGTAGCAGAAAAATTGTATTCTTCGGGAATCAAGTGATTAATTGCAAGCAAGACACTGTGCGTGCATTAACCAAACAAAAGGCTACTGGTATGACCTTGTAACTATGCCCTTCATACTTTGTATCCTATTTTTCACCTTTTTCCTGTCTCACCTGGCTACCATCATTTACAGCAACCTCATAACCAGCTGCTGCATCCCCTTCACTGGCATTTGACTTGGGATCTGGCTCATCTTCAGGGTCCTTGTCAGGGAAACATTCTGCCTTCAAGCATGGCGAGATCTCTTGGATGTGTAACCATGTCATCTCCCACAGGCTATCACCATTAACTGTACTTTTTTGTACAAGCACCCCTCGAGCCTTTAATATCAGTAGCATGTTCTTCAATAACTCAGGAATAAGTTCTTGAAGTTTTTCACTGCCTTTGCCCCTAAGCTTTGCCTTCATGTATTTCTCCATAATGCTGAGCACCCCAAGCCACAGTTTTCGAAAATTAGACGAGGAAGATAACTGATCCAACAACTGCAAAAATAATTTCGACAGGAACTTCACTGCATGTTGAAGTGTATATTCCATGTTACGGTACTCCTTACGAGAGTGTCCTTGGGCAATCTCAAGCAAATCATCAAGCATTGTAAAAATTACTTGATCAAAACATTGTGACCATGTTGACGGTGTTATGTAAATGACCTCTGCTGCTGACAAGCACCGCTGCAGTGACAGTATGCCATGATTTCTGACGTCTTCTCTCGGATCTATGCAAACCTTTCGGAAGCAATGTACAAGTCGCAACCACATGTCTCCTACTTCTTGGGAGGCCTTTGATGTATCTTCTTGTGAGAGACCAACAACTATGGAAGCATGGGAGTCAGTTTTTGACCACTGCACCAGACATTTAACTGACCCAGCAATCAAGTCCAATGCTCGCATAGACCTCTCAGTTGTACCAATCCGAGATTCTGCAAAAGAACGAGCAGCATCAAGGCATAATACATAGTTTGCACGGGTTAAGTGTGCGCCATTTGCCATAATAAATGATAGTGCCTCAAAACCAGGCTCAGAAGCATCTGGATGGCGAGCAGTGATGGAAAGCAGAGATACTACAGTACGCCATCCTATTGGAGATTTAATGTGCCCAGCATTTGTTTTCACAAGTTGCATGATTTCTTGAGTAATGCGCTCACAATACACATCAGCCACCCTAGCATCCAGTTTTAAAATAAGTTGTAAAGATCTTAAAAGCTCCTCTGAAAGGTTTTCCTTGTATGGAAGCAATCGTTGACAGATACGTAAGAGTCCAAAGACAGCCTTTTCTACGAGAGCACAAGGCATACCTGTTGACTGTACAATACCTGCAATATAATCATGAATGCCCTGCCATAGAATCATAATCCTGTCCCGATTATTCAGTGCAATAGCAATCAATAACTCAAGACAAAACACAGCAGTATCCTCATCTTCAGTTGAATTGCCCTTCTGCAGTCTACTTGCTACCCAGATGAGGGCCCTTGTTAATTGCAGCAACGATTCAGCTTGCAAAAACTTACTCTCAGTGAATATGCTATCAATACGGCACTGTTGGATTGTTTGCACAGTGCGCTGTTGTGCAGCAAGTTGCTGTTCAGTTGGTTGGGTCCTTGGTTCATCACTGTCAAGAGACAAAAGCTGACTAAATCTACCCATTAACCCTGATGTTCGCCGGCGTGTGCCTATTGAGGGCATATGAGACAGAGATGGAGCCCCAGAGGAAACTTTCCCATGTATAGAATCATTTACAAGTTCTGGATCATCAGCTGCATCACTTGCAATTCGGGCAGGCAATAGACCTAACTTGTGTAATCTGATAATACAATCAAGGGTACTCCTCCATCCATTCCGAATATAGTCCCCAAACCTATTGGCTATTGTGAAAACTGCAACAGTCACCATCCTTGCTTTTGTATCATCACCAAAGGCAAGAACATGTTCTTCAATAGATGCGGATGGGTTCAAAAGTGTTGTGAATTTACACAGAGAAGCCACCAAGTCATCCAACACGTCCTCCAAATGATGGCAAGCTGACACTTTTGCCACAGCAAGAAAACCATCCACACATTCTTGGGAAACATCTTCATCCTCTGCATGGTCAAAGACCACTGACATGGCAGCAATGGTTGGACCTGATATGATAGAAAACATGTCATGATCAAGGAAAGGTCTAGAATCACAAAGAATGTAAGGAGGAGTTTTCTGAGATTTCCGAATGAGATCAATCCACCGGCTTGGTGTCATCTCAGGAATAGCTAGATTTTGATCATATGATGTTCGGATTTCATTACTCAGAATAGAGTGGTATAGTTCAGACAATAATTCTCTTGGAAGATCTTTCCCACCATTAATGCGCCTGTTATTCCTGATAAAGTCATCTTCTGTCATCTTTCTCTTAACTTGCGCATTATGCTGATCTGTGTTTAGTAGGATCAAGGAGTACGCTAGCACAAAAGCAGCATCCTTATCTGCAAGAATTTGGGGTGACTGCTCATAATATCTTTCTGCAAATGCCTCCATCACTCTCTGTATTTTTTGTGACTCTCCAGGCAACCGGAAGGTCTCAAGAAATGTGCGAAGTGCTGTGTCTATATTCATGTCAACAAAATCAAACATTTTTGTAAATTCCTGCAGCACTTGCACACAAAACTCATCATGATTTCCCAAGAAATCACCCACAAGAAGCTTTTCCAGACCACATGTGTATCTAAAAAAGCAAGCAACACTTTGGGGATCAAGCTTCTCAGGTAGGAGGTGAATGCTTTGTAAGAACTCGAGACCTTTCTTGGTATCCCTATTAAAATGATCAGCTCCAATCATCAACTTCTTTTTGATATACTTTTTGCGGCGAACAAATGGCACCCAATGAGTGGGATCTTCATAATTATCACATGTTACCGTCCAGAAAGGCTCATACTCTTCAATCTCCCTTACTGGTGTTGGTTCAGGAAGTGAAGATGCAGCATTGACTCTGTCCGCCATGCTATGAATGACTGCAATCAGCCCCTCCAATGCTAGAACGTGCATGGCTGACAAAGGGGAATTTACAGGAAATGCACTTTTTGACAGCAAGTTACAAATATCTTCAAATAAGTTACTGCAAGTAACATCACAATCAAAATTTGCATACATCTCAAAGATAAATGTTGGTTGTCTGCAGAAGTCTACCAGTGCTTCCATTGCAACTTCTTGCTGTTGGTATGATGCACCATACCTGCCTTGTGCAAGCCTAAGTATGACACACGTGAAGAAAGCTTCCAGCTGTAGCTTCAACTGACAGCGCAAATGATGATAGAGATTAAGAACAATGCTACATACCGTGGACAAAACCAGAGGACTTGATGATAATCCCAACTGAGTCAGATTACTGAAAAGTTCATCCTGCACCAGAGCCAACAACTTTGGGTGCTTGCCCAGTGCTGATCCTCCTAGTTCAATAGCAGAGTTTATTAAACCCAATGCAAAAAGTGGAACATCTTCATCGAGGGCTAAATGGTTTGATCCGGTTCCTAAACCCACTGTCTCAACGATATTTAAAAGGGAGCATAAGAAGTGTAAAATCTCAATAATGCTAGTAATCCCATACGGCTCCCTAAGAACTCCTAGATCAGCAACCAATATCTTCTCACCAATGCTGCTATCTACCATTTTATCGTTCAATTCTGCTTTAGAATTGGCAGTAAATGAACTATCAAGAGTTAATGTACTTGACAATGATTTATTACTAGAATCGGAATCTGCAATGCCATTATCAAAATTCCTATATTTATGACTATCCCCTCCACTTTCTTTACCACTATCACCCACCTGCACGAAAAAGTTTAAAGAAATCAAAATAAAATTTGAACCAAATCACTCCAAAATATTGTCTCTGGCTTTATTAGCGCTTACAGAAAAACGGACAAGCATATTTAGCTGAGATGAAAATTAAAAAAAGTCGAAACAATTTCACCAAGGTCTCGATATCCCCAAATATGTAAAGCCATAACAACCTGGAGTTCACTTACGTGAGAATTAAACATGATAGAAGAGCTTTCCACACCATTTGTACATGCAGCAGCCGAATCAAGATCGGGTAAACGAGCAAACATAGACCTCACAAGCTCATGCATGCTGTGACGCGCTGTTCGCTGTAGCAACTCCCCCTTGGTTCCAGCTTGATGAACTACTCGGAAGCATGTATTCACTATGGTACAAACATCCTGGTTACTCAAGACTATAGAATTCTTGCTTTTCATACAAGCCAAAAGAACTTGGAGTATCTTCACCAACACCACCTCCTCTGATGCAGGATCTGTCACTTCAAATCTACAGCTGGTCACAGCATCCACTATAGAACACATTGCATCCTCAACATGGACAGTATTCAAATCAAAGACTTCCATAGTCAAAATCTTGTATATAGCAGATAAGGCAACCCCAGTGATCGGTGCTCCTGTCTCATCAGAACGGATAACATCTAGAAAGGGCTTTAAATAAACAGAGGGATTGATGCTGTGCCATTCTTGTTGCAAGCCGAAAATTTTTCGCCGCAATGCCTTGAGAGAGTGTATGAGTGAATGCTCTAGTTGATCATCTCCGGACATATAATGGCCTGCCCATCTGGCATTTCGCCTCATCACAGCCAATACAGAACCTACTTCTGTGTTTACTATGCATGCTAAAGCCCCCCTTCTTGCTACATTATTGCATTGATGGGGCCGCTCTTCATTTACCCTAATTTCGTTTTGAGTTTGTGAATGCCCCATTGTTCAGCTACCTCTTGTACACTTTCAGTAGTACTCACTACTCAACTAGCAACAACATTCTGACATTTCACGAATACTCTGAATCTTTTGCTTCTGGAAAATACAAGACAATGATGCTGCTGAGTTTTTCGACCCCATTCACTGATCAGATGAATGTTGTGATTCATCAGGAGCTAGACATGCGAGAAGCTCGTGGAAAAAACATCAGATTCCTGCATGCAAGAAGGTTAAATTAGGTCATGGAATCAATAGAACATAACCTTATTAATTGATGTCAGAAACTGTAATACGGCTTTTGAAAAACATTCAAGTCATATTTGGTAGGATTTTCTGCATTCATTAAAAGTTTCACCAGAAACAGCTCAGATTGGGATCACAAAGAATGGCGTTCTCAACGTGAATTATTTGTCATGTTAATTCTTTAGTCTGCACTGTCCCCATTTTGTAACAGAAGGAACCAATACTAGGCACTTTAACAAGAGTCCAAATCTCTCAAGGCACGTGCAAAACCTAAATGCTACTCTATAAGTTTATAGCTAGTTGATTTACATGCCACTTGTTCATTCGGAAAACAAGACTCATATGCATTGTCGTAAAATGGAAAATGTGCAATCTGTGACCAAAGAATTCTTTGTATTCATGCTGCGTTAATCACGTTTTCTGTGTCTCACGGCGTTTTCAACTTCCATAGTTGAGAAAAAACCGTATCTCACTACTTTTTGGTCAGCAGGTAAAATATGAGATTCAAGATGCGCAAGACAGGTACAAAGACACACCAAACTGTTCCACTCGACAACCTTCACCTACGGAAATTACAATTATCGAACCAGCAAGAAGCAACAAAAGTCACAGAGAAATCATTGCTATCATGACATACCAAAATGGCAAATATAGAGATGAGTACCGAAATCCAGATATCAAAAATCCAAGTTAAGGTTTTAACAGCTTTTATGAACAGATAGCAAAGATAGAAAATAAGTTTCTGGATTTTAGACATCTGTGGTTTATATTTTCTGAGTTAGTAACAGGATAACCCACAGTAATACCCATATTCTGTCGACGTTTCAAATCCCAATAGGGATCCATCATCAGGATTATTTTTGAATGTTGATAGTAGAAGAGCTAAATTTAAATTTAAATAGTTATGAGGTGAGCTGTTAGATGGATCCGTGTTGGGATTTGAAATGTTGACAGAATCTGGGTATTACTATGGGTTCTCCAGTTACCAACTCAGAAAATAAGCTTGTTAGGAACATAAAGAAGACAAAATTACAAAAACAAATCCACATATAAATATTGCAGGCTAATTAAACATGAGCTTGTGATCTAATGCCTAAGTGGAGAATTTCCCAGATACATCTCTAATGCCAAAGTAGAGAATTCCCCAGACACATTTGTAATGCGAAAGTGGAGAATTCCCCAATCACTCTAATTCCAAACTGGAGAATTCCCCAGATACATTTCTGATGCCAAACTGGAGAATTCCCCAGATACATTTCTGATGCCAAACTGGAGAATTCACCAGACACATGTGTCACGTACCTCACTAGTGACAGCAACACTTTTGTGCACAGCTGACAGCAGAGCCAACTATCAAAAGGAATCGGTAATGATTATCCAGGCTACCTACTGGTATGCTTCTTGTGCTTGGGTTCATACTAACATCTATGTTATTAGCTACTGGATACGGTTGTAATCACACCCACCAGTGGCAAGCACCAAATAAATGCTAACTTCACATTAAAAAAACACGGGCTAGTGAACTTATCATAGAACCAATTGGATAACACCTTAGCTCCTTCTGAGAAAAAAATCAGACTCGGATTCAATTAAAAAGAACCTTAAATAACAATTAAACCCTAGCAAGCAATAAAATCCCATTTAGCAATTTAAGCATCCCATTGAGATCTCTCTCGAGTCTAGGAAAACGGAGGTAACCAGCATGGATCTGGGCTGGATCGGGGTTTATAAAGCTTTGGTAATGCAAATCTCGGGGTAATATCTACACATCTCTGAGATTTACAGATGCATAATCAAATCCGGAAGCGAAAAACTCCAAAAGATAAAATGGATTGAGATTACCTGGAGCGACAGATGCATGTGGGTGTTCAATTGAAGCCCTGGCTTTAGATTTTGCTCCGAAAATCAGTCAAATTGGTCTGTAGCTGCACCGGCATTGCCAACGCCAGGACCTCAATTCACCTGTCCTGAGTTTAAAAACATTCATATTTACACCATTGCACAAGACGACCCTCGTCCATTTGCGATTTTCATGTCATTGTAATTAATAATTAATTTTGGTCTCAATGGTCAATTCATTTGACCTTATGGAGTATTAATTAACAAGCTTTAACCTAAGGCTTTGTACTTATGTATGTTTGGAGCAAATTGGTGCTGAGGTGGCAAGTATGTTTGGAACAGATTGGTGCTGAGGTGGCTCATAGCATAAGTTGGAAGGAGCAAACTGGTGCTCACCTATGATTCTCAGAGATGGGCAAGAATGAGATTTATTGTTGTAAAAGTTATTCTGAAATTTTGATAAATGTATTTGATTACACTGGATTAATGTTAATTTTAGATTGATAAATATATTATCAATTAAGTTTAATTTTAATGATAAAAAGCAAGAAATTTAAATTTAATTTATTTGAAAAATATTAATGGATATGTTTATTAAATGTTTTGTTGTTGTATAATATATGCTGGATTTTTTTCTATTTTGAGAATGATATTAGGATAAACCATTTTTTAATTTTTATATTAGGGTTAATAAAAGATTTATAGTTATTACAATAATATATTGATTAAGAATTTAATATGTTATTGGTTAGAATAAAATTAAGTTGAAAAAGATAATAATCATTTTTTTTCAACCATTAGGGAAAATTAATAATAAAAAAAATTCCTAAATCATTTTTTAAATGAAACATATTAGTTGTATTTGGGTTAGCTTCAAATACTTCACTATATAACAATATATTTGTTCATAGTGATAGAATTTACTAGTTATGACGTATGCATAATAGTGTGCTACAAAGTGGTTGAGTGTTTTGAGATTCATATAAAAAATCTTGAGGTTGATCACATGGCTTGGTTTTCTATGTTGTGTTTCACTCAATATTCTTTTTGGGTTAGGAAATGTAATTAGTGTCAATGGGTTCTACTAGATAATATTTATAAAATGTGAGGAACTGCGAAAACACAATTTTCCAACTAGGTTTTTCTTAAAAAAAGAAAAAGAAAAAAAGAAAAGTGTACTAACTTTAACTTATATTTAATCAAACAAACTAATATTGATGAGTTATGTGAATTAAAGAAAAATATTATATTAGATATAGTAAACCTTGATAGATATTAGAGAGCATAAATCATAAATCTCCAAAAATAATCCCTTAAACTATAGTCAATTAGGTTCTTACAAAAAAGAAAAAGAAAAAAGAAAAGTGTGCTAACTTTAACTTCTACTCAAACAAACTAATATTGATGAAGTTATGTGAATTAAAGAAAAATATTATCTTAGATATAGTAAACCTTGATAGATATTAGAGAGCATAAATCATAAATCTTCAAAAATAATCCCTTAAACTATAGCCAGTTAGGTTTATCTCGGGTAGTTGGGAAGAAGATTGTTATCCTCCCCACCCAAGTGCAATTCTTGTAATTGATATGATGAGCTCATAATAAGTATATTGTAATGGATTTGAACCTTGTTATTAAATGACCTTGAGCCCTGTAGAATATCTTACCCTTGCCTACGGGATGAAGGGTGGTGTGTCATGTTACATGGAAAATAAATTCTCTTAAACTACATGATATCAACACATTCACCATGAACAACACAAGAATCCAGAGAGAAGAACCTTTAAGGTAGGGTAACGTCATCAATTACTCCTTGTGGAAGGAATTATTCTACAAGTCGTGTTTGATACAAGACAATACAATCCAAGAAACCTGTAATATAATAATACTCATGAATATTGTTATTAGTTTATTCCAAATATCTTATTATTATAATTTTTCATTTTAATTACATATTGAACCTATTCCATTATTATAGCCACATTACATTTGTTAGCCCATTGAGTACTTCCCTACCTATCACATAATTTCATATTATACTCTAATTGTGTACAATTTTGGACCAGAACTAATAACATACTATGTGTACCTTCACCCCCAACCCTACACATACTTACATTAACAAAGCCTTACTAGTTATAGTTTTAGCTTATATTTAACCAAAAAAATCAACATTCTTTGAGCTAAAACATAAAATAATTTCAAATAACCCAAAGCATCAACTATTATACTCTAATTGTTGCACTTGTTGGACAAAAAATTATAACAGTAACATATAGATATATTTCATTGTTAATTGGTGTAAGTTGACTCGCTATAAGGAAATGTTGTTACCCTCTCCACATAGGTTCAAATCTCACTTCATGACATGTTTTCTCTTAGTGAGACAATTGTTGAAGAGGTATGCATGATATGTTTATAAGTTGTTGATTTGGCCTTATAACCTAAAGAGTCTAGAGCTTACCATGGGTACCATCCTCAGAATGAGGAGAAGTGCCTTATTTGCGGGTACCATAATTAGAGCGAGGGAAAGTGCCCTATTCATTAGTAACATTCTCATAATTAAGTGAAGTACCTTGTTTATAGTTATTATCCTCAAAATCAAGTGAAGTGCCATGTTTACCTATGATATATTACCTAAAAAGAAGAAGAAAAATATAATTTCAATGTCAAAAATTATATCAAAATAATTGTGTTAGTATGATATTGAGCTCTCCCTCAATTACCTTCTATTTATGCAATTATGTATAGATAGCTAGTATTACCTCAAGCTATGCTATTTAGATCACCAAGTAGTGTTGAACATGTCAAGGGTTGGCCTGTTAAAACGATTATTTCTTCAAGATAATTCTTTGGAATTTATCGTCAAAATACTTGGCAAGATAAGTGAGGTAAATTCAAGATTTTATAAATGAGACACTATTTAAGCCTTTCAAAAATAGTTGAATTGTCTAAATATTAAGAGTACATGCTACTAAAGCACGTTGTGTTGTCTTCAACCACAATTAAATTGTTTGAATATCAAGAGAACATGCTATTGAAACACATCATGTTGTCATGAAAGGTGTAAGTATTGAATGACTTATGAGTGCTCACTATTGCAGCATTAAATTGTCTCTTACATAGCTGATGAAATATTAGGATCCAAAGACAAATATTTGGGTACCAATTTGTGAAGTCAACTAGGTGGATGAGGAGGGTGGCACTTGTAGATGCATTCAACATAGTTTGTTAAATAAAAATTGTGTTACTACAATGTTGTTGTGTATGGTACATTTTGCGTAAGTTACTACTCTATGGAGGCCAATGTTAAGAGGTTCTAAATCAACTTGGTGAGCTATTGAATTTAAATGAGGGTACCTTTAAATCAAATTTGCAAGCTTTTTGTTAGAAAGTGTAGCAAGAAAGGCTCATTTGACTTTAGCCTTAGTCAAATCGAGTAATTTGATTTTCCACATCAACAAGATGACTGGGATTGTAGTTAACTTGTGTGACATGGCTTTGTCTACTATTTTACTCAGAAATTCGAGTTATAAGCTAGAAGTAGAGTTGTGCATGTATTGATTGCTAAGATTTAGTAATCTAGTTGAGTTATTGTTAGTTGAACTCAGTTAATTGAACTCTAGTCACTAGTTGAGTCAGTTGAGTAGTTAAGATTGTTATTAACTCATTGATCCCTTAGTTAAATAGTCAATCAGCGAAAAATTGACACAGTCGTGCATGGAATTCGAATTGCCTAGTTGAGGTGGAGGAAAAGGCATGTTTCTATTTATATTTGTATTATGTTGAGTGTACAGTTCTTTTGCACTAAGCAGGTGATCGATTCCTCAAGTTATTGTGCAAGGAAATAGGGATTTCCTATCTTTTATGGGCTAATTCCTCCAGGATTGTGCAAGGAAATATGAGGTTGGTTGAGGCTTGAGGCTTGAATTGGCTAAGTGTTGGCCAGAGCAAGTCAAGAAGCAAGAGAATAGGATTACAGTGTAGGGTGTGCTTCAGAGTTGAAGCAAGACATTGTAATTGTTTCTCTTTTTCATTTGAATTAATGCAAAGCAGTGGAGGGGTTTTTCCCAGTTAGGTTCCCCTATAAATCATTGTGTTCTCGTGGTTTTAATGGTTGCATGTCATTGCATGTGTTTCTAAATTGTGATTTCCATTCCACAGTATTGTAGAGGAAATTTGTAATCTCTTGTTTTCAGTTCGAATTCACCAGCAGTAGCAAATTTCTATTAAGTTCTACATGGTATCAGAGTAGAAATCACACTATAAACCAATCAATAGAACTTTTCCTTTAGATATTTCGATTTGCAGATTCAATGAACCAATTTTATTTTGTGCAGGAATATGTCTTTCAACAGATTGAGATTAGAGTATTCCCTAGAGGGAGCCTCGAAATCATAGCTTGGAAGGACAGGATGGAAGTTATGCTAGATGATAATGGAGTTTTGGAGTACACCTAAACTAACATTCCAAAACCAGTAGTATCAGATGCACAACAGTTAGCCCAGTGGAAGAAGGATACAACAAAATCCAAGAGGATCATCCTAGAGGGTGTAAGAGATCACATAGTATCAAATTTAAATGGAAATGAGACTCCATTTTCTATGTGGAAGACCCTCACTGAGTTATTTGAAAATGGTGGTGAAGGCAAAAAATTGGCATTGAGGGAAAAGCTCAGAAACATCCACATGCAGAAAAATGAAACCATTCCATATCACCTCTCCAGATTCACTAAGTGTCAAGATGAGCTTGGAGGAGTTGGAGAAAATGTGTCATCTTCTGAGCTAGTGAGCCTAACTTTGCTAGGCCTTCCAAAATCTTGGCATAGTTACCTAGACTTTGTAAATGGAAGGGATAAATTTCCAAATTGGGAGAGACTTTGGTCTGATTTGGTGTCGAAAAAAATTCGAAGGAACACTAGAGATGGAGTAACATCCAAAGTTGAAGTGGAAGAGGACTTTCTTTAGTTGGAAAATAAAAGAATGCTAAGGGAAAGAAGGCCCAAGATGAGACAGAGTCCAACCAGAACAACAGAAAGAAAAAGGACCTAAGAAAAATAAAATGTTTTCATTGCCATGAATATGGACATTATGCAACCAAGTGTCCACATAAGAAATCTAGCAAGGAGTCTATAGGAGGAGCGGGAGGAGAAGCCCTGGCATCTCAATTTGAGCTAGATTACACCCTCTTTCCTTGCATGGCAAGCATAGTAAGAGGGAGTGATTGACACCTATATTCTAGTGCCTCATACCATATGATAGGAAACAAAGAATTCCTCAACAGCCCAGAGGAGAAGGATATCCAAATGCAAATAGAACTTGGAGATGATGGGAGGTACAATACTCAAGGAAATGGTATTTTCACCTTTAAGAGGGAGTCAGGCTCCCATCTTCATTTGAAAAATGTTATGTATGTGTTGGGGCTAAAGAAGTATTTGATTTCTATAGATGTATTAGAGGATAGAGGCTATGATGTTATTTTTAGTAAGGGGAAAGCCTCTCTGAAACATGTAGCTACTAGTCAAGTGAAAAAAAATGGAGTTAGAGTGAAAAATCTCTATAAGCTAAAGGTCTATTTTGACACGCATGCAGTTATACCTCTAGGAGTGAAGTGGCGCAATGTTGAGCCTTAACCCCAGAGTTGAAAATAATTGGGCAAGATCCATAGGAGAAAAATTGCAATTGTAGTATACTTTCCTCATGGATCATTACCTTGCTACAAGGGTCCACATTGTTCAATAACAGAAGGATTAACGTCAGTTGGTGTAGTCAGATGTTGAGGAGCATAAAGGAGTGTTGATAGCAGTGTAGGAGGCATGATGCAAAATTAGCATCAGTGTAGTTTTCCCAATAGACAGATGCAGATGCACAGGTGATTCAATATTTTGGTGGCTTCTCAATTGTAGTTGTTGTAGTAGAAACTAGAATAGTGAGAGGTAGTGCTACAGTACATTCCACAGGTGCAGGATAGGGATGTGATGCAGGAAAGTGTTCCCTTTGCGCACAGAGGTAACCCCTCTAGCCCTAGAGTGGGTCTAGTCATAGCAAAGATAGATCAACAATTAATTTCCTTAAACAGTCATCGTTGGAGGCCTACCTCAACCGGTGGTCGATGAAGTTTTGTTGCACTGCTCAAGCTTCTGCTTCCTTCTCCTCAACGAGTGATTAACCTGAAACAACACAAAGGAAAAACAACAAAGCATGTAACCGGGAAACAACAATGATCTATTTACTCATAAAGTCAAGAAGTCATGAGCTATCAAGTAAATTACATACAATACATAGGAAAACATCATTGATTGTATTAATAATGAATCAAGAGCAAGCTTACAACCAAGTCTTGACATTGCAAGCCTTCTCAGAGGGTCCAACCAGTATGTTTCTCAAGCAGTCACTTTTTAAGGATGAATCTCCCAATATACATCATCTCTCTCTTTCATTCATAAGCTTTAACACAAAGTTAAGGGCACTCCACAACTTTCCATAAGTTATCAACAATCCCACACTTGTCGCACCCACACTAGCTATCTATCAAACTCAAAAGCACTAGCAGCACTGCCCAACCAAAAGAACTAGCAGATCATAGCAAAGGTGAGTGCTTAAATAGGAGAAGGAGTCTCCATGAAATGTGGAAGGAGGAGCTCAACCTCAAGGAAGGTAGCACAAATGAAGGAACTACCATACCAGGAGGGGAAAGGCGACCCAATCTATGCCAACATCCATGTCTGGAGACATCCAAAAGGCCGACTATTGGAACTAATTCACCCAATCTGGATCGTCACGGGGCCCAAACCAATTCTTTGCGACGACATCGTGAGGATACTATGCGTGTGGATCCACCGTCGCAGGATACAACTCATAACTTCACGCCAGGTCTAGAAATATGTTCGTCACGGGAAACAGATGTACACGTGCGATGGAGTCACAATGAGACCGTTATGGACATGGGAACGTCACATATATTAAGGCTTTACTCACGACAAGGCAGAAACTTAGGGAATGAGGGTCAACTTGAGCAGCAAAGAGCATTTGCTTAATCTCCTTATATCAGTGGGAGGATATGAACATGTTTATTTGACACATGACATAGCAGAAGGACTGAAATGAGGATAGTGGCAAATTACTGTGTAATAGATGCCCCCTAAAGTGTGAGGCCCGAGAGAGTGGGAGGGGTGAAATGCTTTACGAAACTGTCTGAACTGGGACCACCTTGAAGATCCTGCAGGCGCAAGTACAACCGATATCTGCGATAGTGAAATACATATAGTCTAAGCATGGGCACAACCATCCATAAGACATATAAAACTTGTTATGTGGTGTGGACGCAGCCATCCATCTAATAAGACCACAATAATGACAAAGGTATGGTCGCAACCATCCATGAAGACTCAGGCATGGTCGCAACCATCCATCAAGGAGTCACATATGTAATCACGAACCAATCCACGCAACCCGAACATGTGCAATCTTAGTTCAGGGTCTTGAAACCCAACCGATCAAAGTACAAATCCTACCATGTGAACAGATGTGTTGGAGTCGAACATGATAGAAAGTCGTTTGATTATCGGTCAATGACGAAAACCGTTAACAAGCGCAAGAGAAACCATCAATAATGCCAATGGATCTCAAGGTACTGTCCAGTACAATCCACTAAGTGTGAAAAATGAGCTGGAGTCGAACACTCATGGAATCACTTAATCGAAGACCAATGAGGAAAGTCTGTCGTCAGGTGCGAAGAACTTGCCATTGAGGCATGCAGGTTCCAAGGTACTGAAAGGGATCTCTAGATCAATCTCCTAGATAAGGCGCTGGTGTTGACAGGAGACAATCTGTCACGGAGGGCCATGATGTTTCCCCCATCAATGACACGAGATAAGGGACAAGTGGTAGATGGCGAAACAGAAGATCAGAAGAGGAGGTAAGGGTGTAAACTGTAGAAATATTATACTCTTGAACATAACGGCGACATGACTCCGGAATGTGGTAGCATTTTGATACCAAGGGATCGGAGGCTTGATGGAAGCGACATGGATCAGATGGAATGAGGCAAAATGGCAACCCAGACCCGCGGAAGGCCAAATGACGATGTATGGATGTCCCAACCCGACAAGAAGCAAAAGTGTCGATGTTCAAGAGTAACTAGCTGCCATAGATAACCAATGATGATTTCCAAATTTTCCCCCACCATTGCTAGCGAGTACCCCAATTATTTTTGAAAACAAGCTTGAAGGGGATAGCAAGCTAAGTGGGCTTGATTGTGGGGAAAACTCCACAATTAAGCGCGCTTGAGCCAGAGGAGTTCTAGGATGGGTGACCTCCTGGGAAGTCCTGGTTACCGGGTGCAAGCCCCGGAAGTGATGATTGATGCTATGTGATTTGTTC
>APFE030742920.1:175933-188329 GCA_000404065.3 Pinus taeda | reverse complement strand
TCCCGGGTTAGCATAGATTAGATGTGCTATTTTCATTAGATTACAATAGCATAGAGTTAGACTAAAGTAGCTCAGATATGAACTTTAGATCAGCAACATCCAACTCTACACACACACACCCTTAGATTGGGAAACTAGTCCCATTATCCCCAGTCAGACTCACTATACCAAATGGATAAGGAGCTGTCAACCAAGGTCCGGACCGAGTGAGTATCCCCCTCGTTGTCGACCCGATTTTCGGGGCTTCAACAGGTACGTAGGTATTTCATGCACCACGATGCTAGGATTGATGCTGGGCATCTCTTCATATGACCAAGTAAAAACATCACAAAATTCTCAAAAAGGTCAGTATAAAGTTGAATTTCCTCGAGATAGGTGACTCCGGTGTGAATATGCTCCACAACCCCTGGATTAACAGAGATGTCAATAGGTTGAGTTTGCATGATGTTCCCCATGTTGCCTTTAGAGAAAACTCGATGAATTTGTATAGGCGTCTAAAGGGGTTGAGAAGGGACAATGGAAGCAAACCGCTCAAGACAAGCAAGTGTAGCCCCATGGGTGGGGAGAAACGAGGAACGATGATGATGATCAGACCAGGGGGGTTCCTCAGAAGACATAGTCTCAATAATCGCTTCATCTGAAGGAAAAACTTCCTTTAATGGATCCAAAGAAGCGCCATCTTTGAGCCAAGGGGATTGAACGTACGAGTCGAGAGCCCTACTCGAAGGAGTAGGTTAAAAAACGGAAGCCGATGCAGAAACAATTTTGACGTAGTTGAGCTCGGTAGGACTCAATGGCATAACATCACCCCAAGATTCTATTTGATTAGCGGGGGGGGAAGAACCCACGGATTAGAACGAACAACAATCATATTGACGGGAGTGATGGTTGGAGGTGGGAGTGAAAAAACGCCCATGAGGGCAGGATCTTTAAAGAGTCCAGCACCCACACTTTCATATGGAACAGAGGTATGCTCCATGAAAGGCACGTTGCCATCGGAAGAAGAGGAGGCGAAGAAGGACAGCTGGTCTACGGTGACAATCTTCCCTTGATGGGGAAAATAAAGGACATGAAATAGAGATGAGGTCATGGCTCGCATGGCATAGGTCCAGCTTCGTCCTAAAAGGAGGTTGTAAGTCAAATTGGCATTGACAACTTCGACCGTCTTCGCTTCCAAAGTAATAGGCAGACGTGGGAGGATACCGTAAGGGCGAGAATCTCTCCCATCGAAGGCTTCCAAGGTATTGGGAGACTGGCTCAAGGTTGGAGAACCAATAGCCTTCCAGCAAGCAACAGACATAACGCAAGTAGAAGCACCTTCATCAATAAAAATTCGGTGAATAGTCTTAGAATTGATGATGACTTGAATAAGAAAGGCTATTTGGTGAGGCAGTCTTGGTACATGACTTTCCAGATCAAAAGTGATCAATTCTGAGTCAGCCGGGTCAATGCCACCAATGGCTGATAGCAATGACTTCCTCTATGAGGGACAGCTCTGGAGGATCTCTAATGCGGACATAGCTGAAGGAGCTTGGACTAAGTCCTCAACGATACTATAATGTTTAGCAGCACGAGCATTAGGGTTGTAAGAAGACTTCTGGAGCACTCCTTTAGGAGGAGGTCGAATCATTGTCTCAGTACTAGGTTGCTCAATATGGAGTGGACTCGAACTGGACGAAGGAACACTAGAGGGGAACTCAATTTCCTTCCCGACGGGCGGAGGATATTCTTTTGACCATGTACTAATATGGACGGGAATTGTCCCAGCCATAAAAACTTGAGAGCCAAATGGGGAAGAGGTTTGAGATGGATTAGCCACCATTTGAGTCTGTTGCGAGGGAAAAGGATCTTTGAGCACAACAAGAGTCCCAGGGGCACCTTTTAACAAATGACTAACTTTAGACCGTCTCGAATAGTCTTTAGTATAGTGATCATCATCGCAAATAAGACAAGGATACTTAGGTTTGCGTTTGGCACCTTCTTCAGCTGGAGGCTTAGGGGGATCCTGCTTCGATTGATCAACTTAATCCTTTCCTTTTCCCTTCTTCTTACCTTTCGAGGATTTATCTGCCGCGGTGGACTGAATGGTGTTAACCTCGGAAGTTATACCAGCATTAGACAAAGCCTGGGAAGCATTTTCATTTGGAACATTAGATTTTTGCTTCGGAGGGTTGGCGGGAGCTTTTCGAGAGGACGAGTTAATGGAACCTATGACACCATCAACAGATGGTGTTGACGGGGCTTGGGAAGTTCCGAGTCGCGGAGCATCTGGAAAAATATCATATAACGTACTAGACTTGGACTAAACCAAGTCAAGGTACTGAGCACGCACAATGGCCTGCTCTTCAGTTACACATGCCCCATAGCAATGTCCCGGGCTATTGGACCAACAAACGAGGTTGTAAACCAGTCGGTCAGAAGCTGGTCGCGGATCCAGAACTTAATTAAGCGACGACACCGCCTCCATTCATGAATGTGATCAGAGATATGCATAGTCGTGATCTGTTTCAAAGATGTTAGGAGGCGTGTGCCCGTTTCATATTGAATCGGCAACTGAAAATGAGTTAAAAATGCCATAGCCAACAAGTTAAAGTCCTGAAAAGTTCCACGATCTAACTCGATGTACCATTTTGCAGCGGAGCCAGTGAGAGTCCATTGAAATAGGCATAGCCGGATTGAATCATCAAACCATGAATTCGATGAACACCATAGGTGATAGGTCATGACATGAGCTTGGGGATCTTCTCTAGATTTACCCTCAAATTTGGGACAATCACCCAGGATCTTAGTTGGAACCGGTGGCCAATACGGATTATGAAGAATAGGATCATTAGTTAGTTTGGACACGTCCGGTAATTCCAGTGTCGCCCAATGGATAAGGCACTGGTCTGCGAAACCAAAGATTCTAGGTTCGATCCCCAGCGGAGTCACCAACTTATGATGCAGGAAAGTGTTCCCTTTGCAGACAGAGGCAACCCCTCTAGCCCTAGAGTGGGTCTAAGCACAACAAAGATAGATCAACAATTAATTTCCTTAAACAGTCATCATTGGAGGCCTACCTCAACCGGTGGTCGATGAAGTTTTGTTGCACTGCTCCAACTTTTGCTTCCTTCTCCTCAACGAGTGATTAACCTGAAACAACACAAAGGAAAAACAACAAAGCACGTAACTGGGAAACAACAATGATCTATTTACTCATAAAGTCAAGAAGTCATGAGCTATCAAGTAAATTACATACAATACATAGGAAAACATCATTGATTGTATTAATAATGAATCAAGAGCAAGCTTACAACCAAGTCTTGACATTGCAAGCCTTCTCAGAGGGTCCAACCAGTATGTTTCTCAAGCAGTCACTTTTCAAGGATGAATCTCCCAATATATAATGTCTCTCTCTTTCATTCATAAGATTTAACACAAAGTTAAGGGCACTCCACAACTTTCCATAAGCTATCAACAATCCCACACTTGTCGCACCCACACTAGCTATCTATCAAACTCAAAAGCACTAGCAGCACTGCCCAACCAAAAGAACTAGCAGATCATAGCAAAGGTGAGTGCTTAAATAGGAGAAGGAGTCTCCATGAAATGTGGAAGGAGGAGATCATCCTCAAGGAAGGTAGCACAAATGACGAAACTACCATACCAGGAGGGGAAAGGCGACCCAATCTATGCCAACATCCAGGTCTGGAGACATCCAGAAGGCCAACTATTGGAACTAATTCGCCCAATCTGGATCGTCGTGGGGCCCAAACCAATTCTTTGTGATGACATCGTGAGGATACTATGCATGTGGACCCACCGTCGTAGGATACAACTCATAACTTCGCGCTGGGTCTAGAAATATGGCTGTCGCGGGAAACAGATGTACACCTGCGACGGAGTCGCGATGAGACAGTTATGGACATGGGAATGTCGCGTATATTAAGGATTTACTCACGACGAGGCAGAAACTTAGGGAATGAGGGTCAATTTGAGCAACAGAGAGCATTTGCTTAATCTCCTTATATCAGTGGGAGGATATAAACATGTTTATTTGACACATGACACAACAGAAGGACTAAAATGAGGATAGTGACAAATTATTGTGTAACAAGGGATGATCAAAAATCCCTTTCTTACTAAGAGGGAGTGTTAGAAAGTGTAGCAAGAAAATATCAATTTGACTTTAACCTTAGTCAAGTTGAGTAATTTGATTTTCCACATCAGCAGGATGGCTAGGATTGTAGTTAACTTGTGTGACATGGCTTTGTCTACTATTTACTCAATAAATTCGAGTTATAGGCTAGAAGTAGATTTGTGCATGTATTGATTGCTAATATTTAGCAATCAAGTTGAATTATTATTAGTTGAACTCAGTTAATTGAGCTCTAGTCACTAGTTGAGTCAGTTGAAGGTCAGTTGAGTCGTTAAGACTGTTGTTAACTCACTGATCTCTTAGTTAACTAGTAAATCAGCTAAAAATAGACACAATCATGCATGGAATTTGAATTTCCTAGTTGATGTGGAGGAATTTGGCATGTTTGTATTTATATTTGTATATTGTTGAGCGTATAGTTCTTTTGAACTAAGTAGGTGATCAATTCCTTAAGCTATTGTGCAAGGAAATAGTGAATTCTCCTATTTTTTAGGGGTTAATTACTCCAGGATTTTGCAAGGAAATAGGAGGTTGGTTGAGGCTTGAATTGGTTAAGTGTTGGCCAGATCAAGTCAAGAAGCAAGAGAACAAGATTATAGTGTAGGGTGTGCTTCAAATTTGAAGTAAGGCATTGTAATCATTTATCTTGTTAAAAATGTAGCAAGAAAGGCTCAATTTTGACTTTAGCCTTAGTCAAATTGAGTAAATTGAATTTCCACATCAACAAGACAACTTTAAGATAGTTAATTAGTGTGATATGGCTCTTGTCACTCAATTAGCTCGGTAAATTCAATTTAGGGGCTTGGAGTTCATCTATGCATGTGTTGGTTGCTAAATTTTAGTAATATAGTTGAGTTATTTTTAGTTGTATTCAGTTAATTGACCTCTAACTATTTATAGAGCCAGTTGAAGGTGAGTTGTGCATTGGGACAACATTATGACTCAAAGATTTGTCAGTTAAATGATCAATCAACCCAAAATATCTCATGCATGCATGGAATTCGAATTGCTAAGTTGAATTGGAGGAGATAAGGCGAGTGTAACATGAGTTGTATAGTAGTTGAGTGTATGTTGTTGCATGAAGTTAGGAGATCAAATCATTGGAAATTGCACAAGGAAATAGGGACCTCCCTATTGTTTAGGAGCTTGAATTTTCTCATATTTGCACAAGGAAATAGGAGGTTGGAGGAGCCAATAATTGGCTAAGCATTGGCAAAAGTTTTTCATTCAATAGAGAGAACAATTATTATTTTACAGGTTGTGCTCAAAATTGGAGCAAGCAACTCTAATAGTTTCTCTATTCAGCTGATTAATGCAAAGAGGCTTGAGGGGTTTTTCCCAATTGGGTTCCCCTAGAAATCATTTTGTACCTGTGGTTTTTCTTGTTGAAATTCTATGCATGTTGTTCTAAATTGTGATTTCCATTTCGCAGATCGGTAGAGTAGAATAATGTTTCTTGTTTTTCAGTTTGAAATCTTGAGTAGTTGCAATTTCTATCAAATTTCTAGATGCTATTAGAGCCTTAAAATTAACTTAGAACCAATATTTCAAACTTGTTCCTTGGGAATTTTGGATTTGCAACTTCAATGTAGCAACTTTTCTTCAGGATCGGGAGAATGTCTTTCAACGGACTGAGATTGGTGTATACCTTGGAGGGTAACTCGAATTTCATAACCTGGAAGGACCAAATAGAAATAGTGCTAGATTATAATGGTTTATTAGAATATGTTAAAATTGACTTTGAAAAACTCCAACAATCTAATGAACAACAATTAGCCCAATGGAAGAAGGATGTTGCGAAGGCCAGAAGAATTCTTCTGGAAGGTGTGAGAGACCATGTGGCCTCAAATCTCCATGGAAAAGAGATACCATTTTCTATGTGGAAGACATTAACTGAGTTATTCAAATATAGTAGCAACCCTAGAAAATTGGCCCTAAAAGACAAATTTCGAAACATTAGGATGCAAAAGAATGATATTATTCCATAATATCTCTCTAGGTTCACACAGATTCGAGATGAGCTTGGACGGGTTGGGGTGAATGTTGCAGAAGATGACCTGGTGAGCCTAGCTCTTCTAGGCCTTCAAAAATCCAGGCACAACCACGAGGACTTTGTGAATGGAAGTGAAAAATTACCTAATTGGGAAAGGTTGTGGTCTAATTTGGTTCAAGAAGAGTTCAGGAGAAATACCAAAGATGGAACATAATCTAGAGCAGAGGATGAAGAAAATTTTGCATTAGTTGGAAAGGGAAAGGATGGAAAAGGAAAGAAGGCCCAAAGCAAACCTAAATCCATCCAGAATAATGGAAAGAAGAAAGACTTGATCCTTGGTTGGAACAAACGCTCTAGAACTCTAGAAGGCTTGGGTAGAGACCAATATGGTGATGGTTTTTTTTTTTTTTTTTTTCCGACCGTGAGGTGGAATCACTGTTTGATGGGTTGATGTGGTTTGGCCTCTAGAAGTCATGGATGGTTTTGATTGATGTTTTTTTATGATATCCCACATTCATGCTTGGAATATGGCATGGGGGTGATTGGCTGAAGAGAGATTTGGCTCAGCCATGTCTACGGTCAAGTGGTTTGTGGAAGTCCGTAACCTGGTTGGCCTTTACAACATTAATATGAGGTTATTTCTCCTTGTTATTTCATGCGAAAATGTACTAGTTTATATGTGGATTCTATGGATGAGGTATCCTTGATATTTCTATTGTTATTATGTTGGTTATAAGCATGTATTATGATAGTGATGATGTATGGCTCTCCTCATGTTTAAATTTGTAAATGAATGAACAGTGTATCTATGAACTAATAGATGATAATGCAACTAATGATATAGGGGAACAATGCTTCTTAGCAATTCTTAGATAAGTATGAGACCCCTAAGCTTAAATATGTTGTTTAAACCTGTAGATTACATATTTGTGACTTGTTTGACAAAGTGCCTGTCATGGCTAGTAGGGGTCTAGTCTAGTCCCTGTCAATGTTTTTACAAATGTATCATTGTTTTGTTGTGTAAATTCATTTCTGAGTCTTTCATTGAGTTCTAGGTAGTGAATTGGGCTCTATGCCTAAAAAAGTGGCACAAATCCCAAAGTCGCGGGCACAGGTTTGAGGAGAAAAGTCCCTAGATGCATGCATACCCATGTCATGGGAGGATCTGGAGCTTCCTGGACACATGCTTATCCATATCTAGGGAGCATCTAGGGGTTTAATGGTCTAAAAACTCAGTGGGACCCAGGGGATGGTACCTAAGTGGTTGGGATGGCTTCTGGGAGTTCTGTAGCTTATGTCGAAGGTTTGTATGGTGTGTTTCCATTGATTCCACTTCCTTAACTGACACATAGGGAGGCGAATCATATCATAGTAACTTCTCGTCACATGTTTACCCCAATTGGTTGGTTACTAGGGTAGATGTGGGAGGAGGGTGTTATAGAGTGGTATTAGAGCATGGTTCACCCCTCATACTGGATGGGATGTGTGTTGGTCATGCATTCATGTCGGTTTCATGTGTGTTTCTTGTGTTGTAAGGTCATGTGCTTGTTGCATTTGTATGGTATGGGTTATGGTTTCAGTGAGGTCACCATGGGAAGTTGATGGTGTTGTTGTGGAGTGTGTCATCATGAATGTATGGAGATTATGAATTTCTTATACATGTTAGTATTCACATTTGGTCAAGTATAGAGTGATGTGGTGGTTGTTGTCATACATGAGGTCATGGTATATGTAGTTGATATGGTCGTCCATTGATGACTGGACTCTAGCTAGAATGATGGTTATATGGTTATATGCTTACGTGATATATTTCTATATGTTGTCATGATTATGTTATACATGTATTATGATGATTTGTTGATCTTGCAGACCAGGTATCCTCTCAGAATTATGCTAAGGTAAGTTAGTTTATTGTGATTTGGTTTAGCTGACATGATATACCTTGCAAGAAGAATATTAAAGATGGATAGAAAGATGGTAGGCTATAGTTCCCAAGAATCTCCCTATGGATCATATGAGTAGCATGATGTTGGGTATTCTTCTGATTTGGTAGACACATTGAGAAACTTAAAGGAAGAAATAAGGAGTTGTAAGGCAAACAATGATATAATCATATAGGCACTGGAGAAACAAGCAGAGGCAAATGCAATGATACTTCAGAGCTTGTCATAACTACAACGACATGGACCCCTTCGGATCAGCCATGGGCAGGTGGACAAAACTAATGGGGCATATGGAAACAGGTCTCATGGTGAGTACAGTTCGGATAGAGATGACACCGTTAGAGATGGCGGATTGTTGGATACTATGGATAGGAAAGGTGCTAGACACATGTACTACTCTAGTTTTTGTTTTGACGGACATGATGATCGACATTGTTATCACCCTTACAGGAGGAGTGACAGGGGATATTTGGCAGACGATTTTAAGAAAGAAAAGCCACCTACATTTGATGGAGAGATGAAGAAATAACAAGATGCAAATGCATGGTTTGTTAGCATGAGGAAGTTCTTTGGGTTGCATGATTACTTAGAGAACATGAAAGCCATAATAGGTACATTCAGTCTCAAAGGTAAAGTAGATATTTGGTGGGAAGAAATAGAAGAATGTCAGAGGTATTCAGGAGGAGGATTTGACTTGGAATGAGTTCGGGAGACTATTCAAGAAGAAGTACCTATCAGAGAGATACTTTGATGACAAGGAAAAATAATTCTATGAGCTAAAGATGGGATTGATGATAGATGAGGAGTACACTAGGAGGTTCTTGGAGATAATAAGGTATGTGACTTACCTCAAGGAGGAGAAGGCCAAGATTCAAAGATTCACTAGTGGGTCACCGATTGCATTCAAAGACAGGATTGAGTTCGATGGGCCTAGGTCATTGGAGGAGGCCATCTAAAAGCTAAAGCATTTCTATGACCAATCAAAGTGCATATATGAGACTAAACCAGACTGGAAAGGTAATGCAAGGAACAAAGGAAAATGGGACAAGAAATGAGAAAGACCTCAGGGTACAGGTAATAAAGAGAATGCAACGTCGTTTAAGAAGTTCAATGCATCTGACAAAGGATAGGGACTTCGATCTGAGGATAAGAATAATGAGCTCATGCGGTGTTGTACTTATGGAGGAGAGCATCATAGGAGAGATTGTCCACAGTATCAAAGTGGTAGACCATAGATCTACAGTGCTCAGGAGGCACAGATAGTGGGAGATGTTGGGCAGAGTATTCCTAGGGTATATGAATGCTGGATAATAGACAGGCATATCATCAGGTGTCTATTATCGTTATGGATGGTAAGGTTTGTGATCAAGTTATTTCTATTTTGATTGACCCTAGATCTAATTATAGTTATGTTAATCCTAACCTAGTGGATAAATGTGATTTGAATAAAGAAGTGCATGCAGAGTCTTGGTTAGCGTAGTTGGCTATAGGTACCAAGAAGAGAGTTCATCACTGGGTAAGAGCTGGTACATTTGATTTGAATAATATGCCTACCTCAACACATTTTAATGCATTTCCATTGTGATCATACAATATGTTGTTGGGCATGGATTGGTTGTACTTTCATAGAACCAAGGTGGATTATTATGACATAGCCATTGAGTGCTTGGATGAAAATGGAGAACAAAGAGTCTTGCGGGGTAAGAAGAGAGAAACATTCGTTAGAATGGTGACAACTATATAGGCCAAGTGTAGTCACAGGACAAGGTGTGTATTATTTGCAGTACACATTTTTAGTGACAAAGGTAAGGAAGTTGAGGATTCAAATGTTTTGAGCAGGTACCCAATTCTATAACAGTTTCAGGATGTATTTCCTGCAAATATTTTAGAGTTGCCACCTCATAGGGAAGTAGAATTTTCTATTGAGTTGATTCCAGGGGCAACTCCAGCATCAAAGGCACCTTAGAGTACACCTGAGTTGGTAGAGTTGAAGCTGCAGTTGAAGGAAATGCTAGACAAGGGACACATTAGGCCAAGTGTATCACCATGGGGTGTACCAGTGTTGTTTGTGAAGAAGAAGGATGGTACTCTTAGGCTATGCATTGATTATACAAGTTAATAAAGTGACCATCAAGAATATGTATTTCGTTACCGAGGATTGATGACTTGTTTGATCAGTTGAAGGGAGTAGCAGTTTTCTCAAAGAGTGATCTAAGATCTGGATATCATTAGGTAAACATTAAAGAAGAGGACATCTACAAGACAACTTTTTAGACCAGGTATGGGCATTACGAGTTTGTTGTAGTTCCATTTGGTTTAACTAATGCTCCAACTACCTTTATGTGCTTGATGAATAGTGTGTTGCATATGTATTTGGACAAGTTTGTTATTGTTTTCATTGATGATATATTAGTATATTCAAAAAATGAAGAAGAGCATGCCAAGAATTTAGCAGCAGTGTTGAGATTGTTGAGAGAGCATCAATTGTATGCTAGGCTCAACAAGTGCAGTTTCTTTCAGACTGAGGTACACTACTTGGGACATGTGGTTTCCAAGGATGGCATAGTTGTGGACCCAGAAAAGGTAAGAGTTATCATGGAGTGGGCAACTCCTAGGAATGTGGAAGAGGTGAGATATTTCATGGGGTTAGCAGGTTATTACAGGAGGTTCATCAGGTACTTCTTGTAGATTTCTTATCCTGTCACATAATTGTAGAGGAAAGGTAATAAGTTTGAATGGACAAAGGAGTGTGCACTTAGTTTTGAGCAGCTTAAGCAGTTGTTGACACATGTACTAGTGTTAAAGATTGTAGATCTGGACAAAGAGTTTGTAGTATGTATAGATGCTTGTAAGAGAGGACTTGGCGGAGTCCTTATGCAAGATGGACGGGTGGTATTCTATGAGTCACGGAAAATGAATGAGCACGAGCATAACTACTTGACACATGATCTTGAGTTGGCAACAATCATACATCAATATAAAATGTGGAGGCACTATATTCTTGGCAGGAGGTTTGTATTGATGAGTGATCACAATGGTTTGCAGTATTTATTTGACCAACAGAATCTAAATGGTAGACAAGCTCGGTGGTTGGCCACAAATAGTGAGTTTGATTTTGAGATTAAGTATATCAAAGGTAAAGAGAACAGGGTGGTAGATGGTCTTAACAAGCGGATACAGGTAAATCACATAGCAGCTATGAGCTCATGTGGGACAAATTTACAAGATAGGATCTTGCAGGCAGGTCAACAAGATGACAAGTATATGGAGATTTTGCATAGGTTGCAGTAGAGTACATGTACACGTATAATTAGTGGTATGGGTACAAGTGCAGGTACATATGCAGGTGCACAAGATGTGGACTATTGTCTCATGACAGATTGATTGGTTAGATTGAGGGACAGAATATATGAATCAGATAGTAGTGAGCTCAAGAAGGTGATCTTAAGGGAGTTTCATGCGAAACCATATTCAGGTCACCTAACTTATTAGAAGATGTTGACAACAGTGAAGAAATTCTATTATTGGCCGTGTTTGAAGAGGGACGTAGCAGAGTTTGTGGCTATGTGCTTAGATTGTCAGTAAGTGAAGGCAGCGTGTAAGCATCCAAGTGGACTGCTACAACTGATTCCAATTCCAGAGTGGAAATGGGAGGTCATTTCCATGGACTTTATCATATGTTTTCCAAGGACAGTGAGACAACATGTTTCCATCATGGTAGTGGTGGACAGGTTGACAAAGGTAACACACTTCATTCCAGTGAAGTCTACATTCTCATCAAGTGATGTAGCACAAGTCTTCATTAGGGATGTGGTAGATAACATGGAGTTATGAAGAAGATTGTGTGAGACAGGGATGCAAAGTTCACTTCCATGTTTTGGAAGGATTTATTTGCAGGTTTGGGCACAAATTTGGCCTTCAATATTGTTGAGATTGCAACAAGATGATGGAGCTTAGTGAAAAGAGTTGCCTTCACTAAGTGGGCCCGCAGGAAAATTATGGCGCAAGTTCTATTTTTGGATCACAGCAGGGATGATCACAGCAGGAGTGACCACAACAGGGATGATCACAGCAGGAGTGATCAAAATCTATTTTTAGACTGGCTGTCAAAAAATAGAAAAGTCAAATATTATTGTCTTATAATAATATTTAGACTATAAACTTTATCTTATTCCCTTGGAGCACTTCAGTTTGAGCTACAGATGTGGCACATGCAGCTGTCAGAATGAAATACGTTTTCTTTGTGGGTCAGTTGAGTTGTTGCATGCATGACTTCAGTTAGAACTCAATTAGTTGAGTTTGGTGGAGTTGATTGTGGAGTT
>APFE030742920.1:150492-169854 GCA_000404065.3 Pinus taeda | reverse complement strand
TTATGTATTGTGTATGTATTCCGCAATAGTACATGATCAGGATAATCTCCATTGAATATGTGTTTATTATTCAAAATTTCTACAAATACAACTTATCATCTGTAGACATATGGACAGACAGAGAGGATCAACAGGATATTTGAGGATATGTTGAGGATGTATGTGATGCATCAACAATGAAAGTGGGAAGAGTACCTTCCATTAGTATAGTTTGCTTACAACAACAGGTACCAGGAATCCTCGAGGATGAGTCCATTTAAGACATTGTATGGGCAGATTTGTAATACTCACATCAGTTGGAGTGATCTAGTTAACAAGGTGTTGATTGGACCAGACATGTTAGCAAACATGGAGCGGGAAATGAAGGTAATCAAGAAGAATTTGAAAGCAGCACAAGATATGAAGAATATATATGCAAATCGAAATAGGTTGTTTAAGGAGTTTTAGGTTAGGGAATTGGTGTACTTGCGCATCAAACCGAAGAAGAGCTCCTTGTGGATTGGATCATGTGCCAAGCTGGCACCCCGATTTTGTGGACCTTTCAGGATTATTGAGAGGATTGGGCCAGTAGCCTATTGACTTGCACTACCTCCAACAATGAAAAGCCATGATATTTTCCATGTGTCATTGCTTAAGAAGTATGTTAAATATGTTGATCATGTGACTGACTAGTTTATATTGCAGGTGGAGCCAGAAGGAGAATTCCAACCAGAACCATAGTGTATTTTGCAGAGAAAGATGTTCATGCTCTAGAATTGAGCAATCGAGTAGGTTAAAGTGCAGTGGAAGAACTTTGGGCCCGATGAAGCTACATGGGAGATGGTATCCTTCCTTATTGGCTAGTTGAGCAGATGTTTTGGTATATGTCTTTGGTACATGTTTTAGTGATATTTGGTATATGTACATAAGTATATGGATGTAAATTCCGCCATGAGCTATGTTACAAAACTCCAATAAGCGATATGGATATCATGTCATTATGATGTTATAATTTTTATGTTGTCATGTTGGTTTGCTTCTAAGCAGGGTGATTATTCTAAATACTACAACGAGCTAAGTTATAAATCTCTATGGGCAATATGTTTTGCTTATAGTAGCCTTGTTGGTTGTAGGTGTTGTTGAACACCAGGGGCGGTGTTCCCCCAAGGGGGAGGGTTCTATAACAGCCTTGATGAAAATTTCATGTAATAAAAGTTAATGAAGGAAAAATAATAACCATGGTTGATGGGACACTTATTCCAAGTTGAATGTTGGGAAAAAGCATAGTGATGAGGATCATTGGTGATTAATTAATGGCTAAGGAAATTGGCTAAGGCAATGGAAAAGGCTTTGGAAAAGAAAAATGATATTTTGGCACATTTATTTATGAAAATAATGGAAATTAGAAGAAAAGGGAGGTGAAAGGTCACAGGTTGCATGTGAGGATGAAAATGAAGGAAAATAATGGAAAATGAAGAAAATAGAGGCCTCATTAATAAAAAGGATTCTGAGGGTCAATTCATAGACTTTTGTTAGTTTAGTTTTGGAACTCTCTCTCTATTCTCTCTCTCATACTCGGACATTTAGAGTTTTCTTCGAGCACTCCTTCTTGCGTGGCAAAAATAGATTTTTTTTACTTTAGGGGAATACCGAACTTTCTACACTTTAAGAAAACTTGTCTAAGATGCTTTAAATGATCAATATCAAATTTGGAGTAGACTGTAATATCATCCAAGTATATCACTACAAACCTGAGTTTTTCTTATGAAAATGTTATGTCCATGGTCCTCTGAAATGTAGCTCAAACATTCATCAACTGATAAAGCATCTTGACATACTTGAATGTACCCTAAGGTGTAATTAAGGTTTTATTCTCTTGATCTTGTGGATGAACCAGAATCTAATTGTACCCAGAAAAACCATCCAACATGGAAATTATTTCAACTCCTACAACATTTTATAGTATGTGATCCATCTTGTGTAGAGGGCAATTATCTTTCAAAGAGACTCTATTCAAGTTACTAAAGTCCACACACAACCTAATTTCTCCATTCTTCTTCCTCACTGGAACTAGATTGGCTACCCACCTAGAAAATCTCAAGGCAATGATGATTTTGGTAGCTAGTAACTTTTTCACCTCTTTTTCTATTTAAGGAAACAACAATGGATTTATTATTCTAAGCTTCTATCTGAAAATATTTTCATTTTCTTGGATTGGAATGGTATGATGGATAATGCTTTTATCATACAATCTCAATTCCTCATACTTCCAAGAAAAAAATTCTGCAAACTCTTTCAATAACTCAACATACTTATCTTTGTCCTTTGCAGTCAACGATTTGGACAACTTGACCAATTTAGGCTCTTTTTCAGTCCCTACATTGCAATCTTCCAGCTCACTGTCATTAGGAGTGACCTTTGGTTTCACTGCAACATCATTATTGTCAAACAATCTTTCCAAATGAACTAAGCCTCTAGGAATGAAATTGTTCTTGAGTTGCATTATCTTCTAGTTTCCTATGGAATTCAATAACTCTGTTGAATGAGGGCCCAAATCTGGTTTCTCTTCATCATCTTCATCAATTAGTGTAGTGGGAAATTCATTAGTCATTTCAAGAAATATTATGATTTTTTCATCATCTTCAAAAACTTTCTACTATTTAATATTATTTGAAATTGGTGGCTCGTGTTTAACTTCAATTCGATACTTCTTGTTTGGATACACAAGAATTTTTAAAACACTAGCTGATGTGGGCAAAGAATCAACTATACAATTATGATCTCTTGGTATAACTGAAATATTATTTTTGAGAAAAATTACCAAACAAATCCCAAACTTCATTCCTGAAATCCCTCATCCTTGGGTGCTTGATATGATAGACTCCTTTAACTTGATTTATAACTCATTCTGAACCCCCCAAAACACAAATTCTTTGGGCCCTATGTTGTCTTAGTATATTCAACCCAATAATTAAGGCTTCATATTTCGTAGCATTATTTGTACCTTAAAAATACAATTTAAAAGAACACAATTTACTTTCATTCTAAGGTGAAACTATCTAAATACCTGCTCTTGACCCTTATTTACATGTAAATCCATCGAAATTCATATTCCACATTTCATTTCCATTAGATGCTTGCTCCTTTTGTTTTTGAATCAGATAATTATCATGATGTTTCTCGCCTTCTTCAAAATGGAAATCATTAATACAAAATTGAAGAAGCCACATTTGTATCTACAACATAGATAATATTATTATCAGGTTTAGATTGGATATTAACCATATATGCTAGTTGAACCTCTTTCTACATCCTCCTATTCTCACCAAATACTAGAATAGAAACATAAGACATATCCATCTACAAAGTTCCTCCCAACTTTGATGCCCATGATCCTGATAGTGATATCCCAAATCTAGGTGGAATGCCAGAAAATACCACATCCATCATAATTCTCTTTGTTGGAATTTGAGATGTCACAAAAATATCCTTAATCAACCCTAAGCATTTAACTTTCTTTGAATCGAAAGAAAACAAATCCTTGTATGGCCTAGTAATGTTAAGTCCCAAATTGTCCATGACATATTTTGGAATCAAATTGTGTGATACTCCTGAGTCTAACATAACATTATGCAAAATCAAATCATGAATATTGAAACTGATATAAAAAGGGGAAACTTCTTCATCAAAATCACTCACATGAGGGCCAAAGAGGAAGGTGGGAGAGTCATCCTAAATGTTAAGAGTGTCTTGAAGATTAATATTAGGTAGTTGTTCTCCTCCTAGCTCAAAAAATGGAATAGAAATCTTAATATTGCCAATTTCATTCTCAAGACTAAATGAAGGCTGAGAATTTTCCAATTCTCATATATTCACATCCTTCTTAGCTTCAGAAACCTTCTTCGAAGTGTCTTTCTTTGGATCTAGTTATTTTTGTTGACTAGTCGAAGGATTATTTCCTACAAGAATATTTGGCTTGATCACAAGATTCTTGTTCCTAAGGTTGTATTATTTCTGGAAATCAATAACTACATTTTGATATCCCTGCTTGTACTGATGGGGTTCTACCATTAACAGATCACCATCTCTCTCATTTGAGAAAATAGTGGATCTATCATGTTCTTCTTTGGTCAAATACACCTTATTTTCTTCATGATCTAGGCAATGAATCTGCTCCTCAGGCTCATCTATAAATTCTTTAATTTCAAAATTTTCAAGAAAAGGAGGTCTGATTTATTGTTGATCCTCGTAATTATTTGATCTCTTTGTCAAATCTGTGGAACTGGTGACCTTCTGAAATTTGGTTTTATGATTTGTGCCTCTTGTTGGTTCCCGAAAGGAGGTAGATCGTCTAAAGCCAACTTATCAACAAGCTTCTCCATTGTCTTTAATAACATATCAAATTTGGGATCTGATTGTTAGAAGTCGAGGGTTGATTTTCTTCCTTGGCTTTCCTTTTATCAATTTTAGACTTAGTCCCTATCTTTCTTGATGCCATGTAGTTCAGTTCCGCTTCCACATTGTCATTTTGTATATTGTTTAGTGTAGTAGATCTTCTTTCCCTCACTAGAAATGTGAAATCACTAAAAAAGGCATTGACATATGCAAGCTTAGAAACAACAAGGGAAGGCTTAACATCAACAAGGATTGTATTTTACACTCACGTGAATATGGTTGAAATTTCCTGAATTATTTTAGCGTTGTTTTTTTTAGATTTGGGAATTGATTTAAGCATTACAAAGGATTTTTCTTATCTTCCCATTTTCTGAGAAAATTTTCTTCAAACTGCAAAAAAAATGCAATGCTATAAAAAGTAAGAGTGCTGAATCATTTCTTAGCCTCTCCAATAAGGCTTTGCACAAAGAGTCTCATCTTAACACCCTCATGATCCACCTCCTCTAAATCCATCCAATCATTAAATCCATTCAAGTGTTGCTGGGCAGAAATGTCTCCTTCTCCATTATAGGTCATAATACACTAAGAGTAACTGTGGGGAAGATCATGAAGTAGAGCATGAAGAGTAAGATGTGCATATCTAGCAGTCTTGATTCTTGGAGGGGCGAAACCTAAAATGGGAACTGCTGAAGAAACATGAATCAAGGGTGCTGATAGGGGAGTTGTTAAACTCTAAGTAAAAATAGGGGGAATGGGACCTTTCTTGTCTCTGATAAGTGATTTTTGTCCTTGATAGGAAGAACTTGAAATACAAGGCTTAAATATTTCTTTGTCAAAAACAGTCTTTGTAATGGCTTCTCCCGCATTTACCCAAGTTCACCGTCTTTCTAGGGTAAACATGAGACGAAGAGTTACTATGACATGACCCGACCTCCAAGATCCAGTTATGGAAGTGGGGCTGACAAACAAACATCTCACAACATCCCTCAGGGCTACAAGATGCTCAGGGGCCAAAGGACCACCCTAGGTGACCATTCCCTAAGTTAGCACTACATTTTCATAAGTCTAACCCCCAACCACATGCATGACAAGGCTTGGGTGAGCTTATAGGCCTCCAATTACATTCACAACACTGCCTCCATGCTATTATGACCCAACTTGCCTAGTTCAGAGGGCGTCATCCTAAGATCTGAGCCACTTTACTAGGCCAACCTCCAAACTATTAAATTTTCTAATTGTTCAATGTTGTATCAACTACTTTAGCCCAAATTTATCTTTTCATTAACATTGCATCCAATTATTATCAGTATAATCAATCATAAACGTAACTGAAGAAAGAACAATATATGCAATGATAGAGAAGATAACATCACAACCATAAGAGACAACAGATTGGTCTACGACCAAGGAAAAACCCTTTCAAATCTTCTTCTTTAGTATATCGTCATAGAAATATTTTAGTAGTCAGTACAATGAGCCCAATACATATGATTTGTAGTGGAAACCAATAAATCAAATTTGTATATCTGTTATAATAGCGGAGAAACCCAAATCTACTAGATCACTGAAGTTGACTGAAACCAAGATGTCAAAATCCTAGGTCTGAAGTGGGTCGCCCTCATCAACATTGTCTGTGGGCGACTGAAACTTTTGCGTCACTCTCATGAATACAATATGTGAGCGTTTGTGATTGTAGAGTCGCTCCTAGGAGGTCTCTATGCATGCAAATCTAGCACTAAACTACAAAGACCCAAATTTGCTCCCTTGTCGAGTTGTGCGAGTGACCAAAAAGCCAAAGTCACACCTTGGTCATGTTGTGTGAGCGACTTGTATGACAAGGTTGCTCCTAGAGCTACTTGGTGCGAGTGACCAAGGACCAGATCCTTCTGATCTGCCTCTGAACCTAGAGTCACTCTCACTGAACTGTCTTTGAGTGACCAGAGATCCAAAGTTGCTCTCTTGCTACCCTATGCCTGCGACTGAGGATGAAAAATTCTGCTTTGTGCCAGCGACTAAGATCCAAAAACCCTAACCTAGACTGAACCTTCCACCTGTACTTTCAGACCCAATGCGAACTTTTGTCGATGAACCAGTGCGAGCCAAAAAGAGAAGAATAGAAACATGCCTTGATCAAGTGTGTTCAAAAGAGCTTGAGGTCGCTTCCTTTTATAGGCTTCCTTGAGGGTTTACTTGGAGTTGAGGCTGACCTAAGCAGTTACCCAAGTGGTTAGGACCAACCCATTCCATAATGGATGAACGAATAAAATAATTCAAAACTTAACTTCCACTTAACCAAATTGGGTGATCTTTAGGTTGATTTTGGTCCTCTCAAAAAGGGGAATTCAATGCAACCATTATCTTGGTCATATGATTTGTCCAATGTGGAATTTGACCCTAGTTGGAAAATTAACACAGACCACTGCCCATAATTGCTTGAAACTTTCCATAACCATTAGTGACATGATGACAAAGTTAAACTATCAATCTTGAATCAAAAACTTGACCTAGAATGCCTAATACATAATAGAAATTTTTCCAAACACATGGAAAACATAGAAGCTATAGGTCATGAATGCATATCTCATCAAAATAGTCTAAGATTCATATGAGAGTGAACAAGAAGGCTCTATGCCATCTCCACATAGCTACAACAACACTTATTAGTCTATGCATTCATCAACCAATCAAATGTTCATCAAACATGTCAAGAGCCATAGATAATACACATCATATAACCAGAAAATAACTGACATAGAGACCACGAAAGTTCAGCCATAATATCACCAATATAATCACTACAAGTATACATGAATCACAGTAGAAGAATAACTCTTATTAATATATGAAAATACCAACCAACTCAAGGACTTCCACATACCACCTGACCATAGATTAGGCTGAACCAAATCTCTCTTTCAACCAATCACCCCCGTGCCATTTTCCAAGCATGAATGTGGGATCTCATGGAATAACCAAAACAAAACCAAACCAAGGATTCCAGAGGCCAAACCACCTCAACCCTCATTAACAGTGATTCCACCTCCATGGTCGAACATCACTAACACCAACCATATCGGTCTCTACCCAAGTTGTCCATGGATCTAGGAACTAGTAAATCAACCCATAGCCTTCCAGGACTCTAGATCATTTGTCCAACCTAGCTCCAGGGACTAGTAACTCAACCCACCAAGGGTTATAGAGTGCTTGTCCCAACCTATGCTCCAAGAATAATAACTCAACCCAAGTTGTTTCAGGGATTCTAGAGTGTTTTTTTACAGGATGTTGCAACTCGTTGTAAATTGGCTTATATTGTATATATCTTACCTTATTTAAAAAAATAAAAATAAAAAAGAAAAATTCAAATACTCAAGAACAAAAAGGAAAAGAGGTGAAAAATAGTTTCAGTTTTGATCATATTGAAATGATTTCGCTTTTATTAAAGTATTTTATAAAGGATTAATCATTGGCACCGAGAACTTGTCATAAGTTTCATATAGCAGAGGTGGGACTGTGTGCCAACAACTGAAAGGTTAAAAAACAAACAATTTGAATATCAGAGATGGATTATAGTGATTGGGCCCACACGATGGTGCAAACTTGACACCATAAATTGATTGATGGTTATCACAAGGGGTTCCTTCGCAAAGACTTGGAGTCAGAAGTGTTGACCCTAGATCAACAACCCAGATTAACTACAAAGGCACTACTCTGAAAAATCCCCCATACAGAGGAGTCCCCCGCAGTCGCTTCAATAGGTGAGCCAGTTGCGTAATGAGGCGAGCTGGACCCCACCCATTTCTCCACCATGTCATTCCCCTTTTTCCAACTGTCATCCAAATTTGTCCAATCACTCTTTAAATTCAACATGCTAAAAAATTAAAATTCCCACAAAAATAATAAATGTTGTTTTCCCTCGCTGTTATTCCATCTCACCCATAAAACCTCATTGCCGAGTCATTCTTTTTCACTTGTCCTCTCACTCTGGATTTCAAAGACTCCGAAAACTCCTGCTGGCGTCCCAATCATCATAACTCGTAAGCACAAGGTATTTATATCACAATTAGTCATCATATAACTATTAAAATGGCCAAAAAGCTACTTTAACTGGATCATCCTCCCATATTCCCCTCATGGACACAGAAAGGGACATATTTGATACTATATGTCCCATAAACCACCTTGAATTTTATTAGCATATTCATCTAAACTAGTCCAATTCTCCCATTTATGCTGCAGTAATAAGGTCGAGTGTTTTGTCAACATTTGTTTCGCGGACCTATCCCATTCCAGAGTTTATCTAGTGGTTAGTCTCAACAATATATCTTCATAAGTGCTTTGTTATGAATAGATTAGCATAAAATAAATTCAGGTTCTTCACTTTTAATCCAACAAGCATTGTGTTATCCTTTTGCGAATTCATATTTTTCTTTCTCTGAAGAATCCCTATCTACGTATTTCTAGGATCTGTCCAGACCAGAGTATGCTCTAATCATCTTTCACCTTATTTCTGATGGAAATAAATTTTCTTTAGATTCATATATATTTCCTTTAGATGATTTTGTTGAAGATGTTAAACCTATTCTTCAAATTTTAGCTAAAATTTCGGGAAAAGAGGACACGTAGTGATTGATAAAGCAGTTTTGGGGATGTTTAGTGTCATGATGTTGTTTCAAATACACCTTCTTTTTGGGAAGGAGTGATTAATGCTCATTTCATGAATCTTTCACTCACTAGTTGCTTCAGATTTCCCTCCCTAATAACCGATCTGTTCCTCTACACTCATGTTGAAAGTTTTATGCATTTGGGGTTGAACATCCTGGATCCTCACAAAAATAATCAATCAGTAGTCTTCTCGACTGATACAATAAGGAGTGATCCTAAAAATAAAAACCTTTTTGGTTTTTCTTCCTCTTTCCTCTCAGTAGTATATTCTATTATAAATGGTTCACTTGCACCATTCATGTTACCAAAAGCTCAATCTCTTCTTCAATTGAGCAAAGATGCAAAGGTTGGAGATTGGTTTTCTTTTGAGGATCATGTAGAAATCATATTGTAAGGAGCTGAAATTGTGCCCTACAGGTTGCCAACTTTTGTTCCTATGAGGTTGTTTTCTTTGGAGTTCATAAGGAAGAGTTTAAATGTAGATCAAATACATTTTGTTCTTGCAAGGAAAGGACATATTTTTAGATTACCTAGAACTATTAGATCTTTCATTGTGAATAATAGACAAGCAGTAGAAGAAGTCCATAAAATGTTGGAGGAGATGAATTTATTGCTGGGAGAAAAATGGGCCTATGACCCATGTCATATAATTTCAAACAGAAGAGTGGAGAATGGTTATGCCCCTTTTATACATGAGTCTAGACTAGAAATTGAAAAGTTGCCTATGAGGGATAGTCTTCTTCATCATGGGTCATAGAAATTGAAACCCCTCTCCCTACTGAAAAGAATTTGAAGAGAGGTAGAGTATAGGTGATTGATTTAAATGAGGAAGTGGATAGAGCAGCAAAAAGGGGAAAGATGTATGATGAATCTAGTTCATCATGAGTTCTTGGTTTTCAATTGCAGCTAGGGGAGGAACTTTGTACACCTTGTTCTCCTATTCCAGAAGAAGCTTCTCGAATTTCTAGGTCTATAATTAAACAAATGTTTTTGTAGGTTGAGGAAAGAAGCAAGAAGATTAGAGAGAATATTGAGTCTCAATGAGAGGCTCAAATTTCTTCTGAATATCAAACAAGGTTATTGTCAGCCATGGATTTAGAAAGAAGTCAGTTGGAAATTTCCTTTTCTCATCCTTCAGCAATGTTTGTATCATCTTCAACAGGTTTTAAAGACTGTTAATCTAACAATAGATGAAACGAAAATTCCTCTGTCTGATAATATCAATCTTCATACGCAAACTGGTCAATTGATTTTTAATGATTTCAATAAATATTCTCAACTGCTACTAAGGAAGAAGGTATGCTAGAAAAAGTAGTGAATTGGTTGAAGCTTCGAAAAGCTAATTCTAGAGCTCCAAATACCCAAAATGAAGAATTGAAAAAACTGATTATTATAATTGGAGTGAACCCAAAAGATAGAACTGTAGTCTAAAAACTATTACAGGATGTTGAAACAGAGATTCACGTGTTGAGGAAGAAACTAAAGCTTCCTTCTATAGAACATCCAATGGCTACAGAGGTGGCAGAAGTTGAAAAAGAAAAATAAATGTTGGTTCAATAGCTTTTGCAAAGAAATGAAGAGGTAACAAAATTAAAGGAAATGAATCTTGGTCTATAGCAGAAGATTGATTCACATGTCTGTATAATTGTGGTAACAATAGACTCAGAGGGCCCCACTACTAAGTTAACTCGGGTTATGACTAAGTTACAAATTGTTGAAAATGAACTGAAGAAAAAGCAAATAGATTTAGAGAATGCTCTGAAAATTGTCAAGGCCACTGAGCAGGAATTTCTCATGTCCAAGGAAACTGAAGAGAAATACAGGAAATATTGTCAATTTCTCACAAGAAAGTGAAGGAATTAAAAGAAAAGGTGAAAGGTAACATGTCCATTATACAAGCAAGGGAAATATTGTGGAATGATATAATTAATATAGTGAAGAACATGTGGGAATTTCTGGTCATCATGGAAGAAGAAAAAATCATTGTTAGAAACTTAGAAGGAATCATCATGGCTAACAAACAAAAACTACATCAAAGAGCCCAGTTTGCTAAGAAGATGATTGGTTTTCTAAATTCTAATAGGTTTGCACAAGAGTTAAATTAATTTGGGGTAGAGGACAGAACTGCACATATAATGGAAATCAATAAGATGATAGTGAAGAATTCATATAGGAAGGCAACAAAGAAAAAGCTAAATGAAGTCAAGGAAGCAATGATGAAGTTCAATGTCATTTTTGACAAAAGAACAGGAGCTAGCTTACCATCCTATTGGGATCAGCAAAGAAATTTGTTTCCTTGGAAAATATATGAAACATTACTGGTGGAGGCTAAAAGAAAAATTAGTTCCACACATGAGAAGACTGCACTTCTTAAAGGAACTGCCATGGTTAACTATTTGCATAAATATATTCAACTCCTTTGGATGATGAAAACTCTTTTCATTGAGAATCCAACATAGAGTAGGGTTACAAATTTCAAGATTGCACATGTAAATTTTATCAAATGCCCAATAACAAGTACAAAAACTTGGAGAAAATGTAGGAAATGGATGTCTCCACAGGAAAACACTACAGAAGCAGAACCTTCTACTGTCCCATAGTCACATATTATTGAATCATGAAGTGCTTTATTTCTTAAAAGTTTTTATTTTATGAAGTCATGTAATTTTTATGTTTTATTGTAATGATAAAATGTAAGGTAGTTTAGGAAGTTAACAGTTCCCATAACTATCCTTTGAAAATTTTGTATAAAAGAACTTGAAGAAGATGAATGAAGATTCAGAAATTTTGGCACCTCGGGAGAGACTATAGTTTGTACTTTGGATCTTCCTATGATATTGAATAAAGCTTTTCACGATGTTTCCATAAATTTTTGGGTATGATTTCTCTTCTTTGTTACATATTATAAGTTATTTTCTTCATTGAAAAGAATTGAAGCAGTCAGGCTTAATTTTGCAGTTTTGTGGTTTTAAGTTTCTGTAAATATAAGTTTAAAAGTCCTTAAAAAACGTTCTTGTTTTCGAATTCCATTTCATGCTAATTCCATTTTCTTCTAAAGTCAAAGATATAATATTCTATATAAATAGTATGTTATCTAAACCTTTCACCAATACTTCATACTATCTTCTGTCCATTTTTATTCAACATTTGAGGGCCACTTGAGAGGCATTATTCATATATTGAATACTAGAGGGTTATAAATAAACATTCTGGGGTTTTACAAAATGATGGGACAACAAATTTATCTATTTTAAGTTTTCATTGAATGTCTTGGGCACTAATCTCTACTCAGACAAAGATTGACCTCCAAGGTACAAAACGTTTGAGTGTCGTTGCTGGGAAATGGAGACTCGAAGTTATTTTTCCCTAGGTTTTCATTAGGATCATTTCTTTGATTGGTGAACAAAGAAAGTGATTAGGTTGAGTTTCTCATAAAAAAAAGTAGACCTGGCTCCAAAAATACCACACACGAGGTCAAATACCTTGCAGCAGAAAGCCCATGTTATTTCTGACCCAGAAAAAATAATTTCCAGGAGAGTTTGGAAGCCCAAATCACTAGTGACTCCAAATCCTACTTTGTCTGCTCCTAGTACTAGTTCTATTCATCAATTATCTATCTTTCATTCAGAAGTAGTGATAAGAAATCTTGAATTTTTCAAAGAAGATTCTACATCTCCCCAAACAGTTTTTCCTAAACCAACTTTGGAAGAAAAGTCTGTTGAGTCAGTTTCATTTTCTTTTCCAGAATTTCAAGAAGTTACAGTAGTTGATTTTTCAGTTTCAAGTCAATATGTTTCCATTATAAATCAACTAGTTCCTATATCAATATTACCTCCTCAATCTTTTGTTTTTCAAGCAGGTAATTCTTTTGCAACTAACTTGAATTCAAATATGGCTATCCTTGCTTTCCTTCTGAATAGATATTCTCCCCTAAATCTTCCCCAACCGATGAATGCAATTCCCTAGGATTACTTAAGTTGCTTCCCCGTTTCACAGGAGAAGATGAAATCACAATAAAAAAAACATATTACTACAGTTTGTGCATTTGCTGAAAACTTGAATGTTGAATTTTTTAGATGTGGTGATGAGATTATTTGTTCGGTCATTGGATGGAGAGGCAAGGAATTGGTTTAAAACTCCTCCTACCAATTCTATTAATAGATGGGAAGAATTAGAAAATGTGTTTACGCAACGATGGGGAGAGAAAAAAGACCATGGTTATTTTCTAACCGAATTCAATGCTATAAAAAGGAAGCCTAAAGAGGAGCTTAATGAATTCATTAAGAGATTTAATAATTGTATAATAGTTTTCTTGAAGAAATTAAGCCACCTCCTACAGGAGAAAAAGTAGTATTTGCAGGAGCATTTGATTCTGATTTTGGTTTCACCCTAAGGGAGAGGAGATCTCCTACTCTGAACCAAATACAAACTAATGCCCTTGAAATTGAATCCAATTCATCTATTGCAAGAAAAATTAAGCCAAAAGAATCAGAGTAGGATAAAGGCAAAGGAAAAGAAGAAGAAACAAAGGTTGTCAGTCAGTCAAAAGATTCTCATGAGTAGAAACTAGATCAAATGAAAAAAGACATTAAAAGTTTGCCTAATAAATTGGTGAAGATGGAATTGGAAAATAAGAATGCACCAAGACAGTTTCAACAGATGCAAACTAGGAATTTTAACCCCCAATTCAGGAGACAACAACTACAATTTATGTAGAGGGATAGAAAGGATCAAGATCAGATCCAACCTCTCTTATATATAGAAGATGAATATGAAGACGTAGTAGAAGGAACTTCAAAAGAACAAGAAATTGAAATATCTACATTTTAAGGAGAGGAAGAAGATATTATTACAAGTAAAGGTTTAAATTTTGCATCACGTGTTTCTTTCAATGAAGATGAAATTGAAGAATATTTCAAAAAAATTACTGATCTTATGCAAGCAGAATTACACAGGAATATGACCTTATATCGAGGAAAAGGTTAAGGGTGAAGGATGGTGTGGAAGAAGAAAAAAGATACAATGTCTCAACGTATGGCGACTCCACAACAACTTTCAAGACAACTCGATAAAGGAAAGAAACAAGTTGATTCAGTCACAAAAGCTACATTTCTACAAGGAGAAAGCTCCAAGGAGAAATCAAGTATGGGAGTATTGAATAAATCTATTAAGTAGCCTATAGGTAATCCCCATGAATTTTCAAAACAGAAGATGAATGATGAAGAACAAGAAAAACTAGTGAAACAGGGTCATTCTTTTAGCCTGGCAAAAGAGTTAGAAAAGATCAAAATTCAAATTCCTTTGACTGAAATGGCTAAAACCCCAACATATAAAAAATATTTTTCTAGATTTATCAGTCCCTCTCAAGATGATCATGTGGCAGACACAGTAAATTTTCAAAAAGAGAGACTAGTGGTAATGTTTGGCCCTCATTTAGAAGAGGTGGATTCTTCCACTCCTCCTTTCAGTATTTTTTTACTGGTACATTCTTTTATTCTTCATCATTGTATGTTAGGCTCTAGAGCTTCCCATAACTTGATTCTATTATCAATTATGAAACAACTGAATTTGCAATTCACTAAACCTTACAAGGATCTTTACTCATTTAATTTTAAGAAGGTTAAATGTGTGGGAGTGATTAAATATTTGGTTGTTTCCTCGGCTCAAATTCCAGCCAGAATTCCTGTGATGGATGTGGTTGTGGCAGATATTCCAACACGTTTTGGAATGCTTCTTTCTAGGTCATGGGGGCCTAAATTTGGAGGAGCCTTGAAGTTGGACTTTACATATGCAATAATCTGTTAGGTCCCTATAATACTAGTGATTACCCCATTACTATTGTAGTTGTATCCCTTATTAATATTGTTGTGCCCCTATTGTCCCCATATTGTTATTACTGTGCCCCATAAAATCCCTCTATTGTTATTTTTGTGCCTTTATATTATTATTGGTAGGTTGGCTGGGTTATATTGTGACTCCTTAGACTCCTATATATAGAAAGGAGGTTTTGTCATTTGAATCATCAAAGAATCATTCATTTGTGTAATGTAAAGGAGGTTGTCCCCTTGAAGAGGCTGAATTCTAAGGCGTTGATATATCTTTTCTATATTTTTGTGAGCTGGTTTCATAACATTTGGTATCAGAGCTTTGGATTATAGGGTTTCGCTGCTCCAAATAGGTCATTGTGGCATTTTCACTATAATTTTTTTCTGCGACATTTCAGAAGCGAAAAAAAATCCATTTGAGACGAAATCACACCGAACCTCGGTTCTGAATTTTAGAGCTTTTCATGCTTTATTTGCGGAGATATGATATGAGGAAGTTGGTCTTTTTGCAGACTCCTGAATTACATTCCAAACAAGTGACCTGGGGAAAATCGTCATAACTTTCTCTCTGAGCATCGAATTGAAATTTCGTAAGATGGTACAAAAAGAGGACGGACTGTAGTTTCTTGTATATATTTTCAAAGTCAAAGGTCAAAACAGGGACACGTGGCACGTCGCACAAGTCCGCTCTACTGGACTAGTCTATAATCAGGTCACTGTGGGAGATTTTGCATAACTCTTCCTTGGAGAATCCAATTTGGATCAGATTGGTGGCATTGGAAAGAGGACACAAAAGGCTACTGTAGATCACAATTTCAGAACTGGATGATTTGAAATTACAAAGATACATCAGAGGCAATATCGAGCTCCTACAAAGTGAAAAAAGGTGTGTAGATTTTTTTAAATTTTTTCTTAAGCTTGGTTTGAAAAAATATTCTGAAGAAATTCAAAGGGCATAGTAGAGCATTATTATCAGTAACTGATGCCCTGAGGAAAGAAAATGTAAACACCTAATAAGCAACCTGAAAGCTCTAGCATGACTCATGAAGAAGAGGAAGAAATGCTACATGATATATCAAAATTACAAGACCAAGTGCAACAAATATCGCTCTCACAAAAGCTAATAGAAGCTAAGATAAATGGCGTGGAATCTAAGATAAAGGGAGTGGAAGCTAAGATGAATGGCGTGGAAGCTAAGATGTACGATTTGAAGACAGATTTGACAAATTGTCTACAAGAACTACTTACTAATGGTGAAATGGTAGTAAAGGAAAATCATGATGTGAACAAAAGAAATGTTAATCATGATTTCATAGACTCTAATGTTGGATCAAAGACCCACCATATTCCAAAAATTGATACGAGGAAGTTTGATGGCAAGGATCCCGCAACATGGGTATAACAGATGGAGCAATTTTTCGATCTCAATAATGTGCAAAACATACAAAAGGTACATATTGAAACTTTATATTTGGAACCAAATCAGTTTGTATGGTATCAATGGCTTTTCTCTCGTAAACAAATTATCACTTGGGCAATTTTTACGGAAGAATTGACAACACATTATGAGGATACAAAAAGCAACGCTTTTTTTAGCCAATTGATAAGTCTCAAACAAAAGGGTCCAATAATGGAGCACATTGAGGAGTTCCAAAAATTGGACATAAGGGTAAAAAACATTCCAGAGGAGCATAGGATTATGTGTTCATAGGGACTTTAAAGGATAATATCCAACATGATGTTCGCCTTTGGGAACCTGATTCATTAGAGAAGGCATTTAGGTTAGCAAGAAAATGGAAAGCAAAACTATGGCAAATAGGAAGCATACCACTCACAACTATAAAGATGGAAGTGTTGTGGCCCCTAGTCTTCCATAACCTATAAGGTTGACACCACAACAATTGGAAGGAAAAAGAGCAAAAGGGCTTTGTTACAGTTGTGATAGCAAATGCACTAAAGGTCATAAGTGTGTTGAGAAGAAATTATTTTACATAGATTGTGAAGAGGAAGAAGAAAAGGAGCAAGAAAGGTCAAAAGAAGAGGATATACTCCAGGAACAAAGCCTAGATAAAGAAGGAATGAATCCGACCATATCTTGTAATGCATTGGCTAGAATTACCACTCCTAAAACCATCAAGATAGAAGGACAAATCAAGAAGAAAAAGGTAATAGTGTTGATTGATTCAAGAAGTACCCACAATTTTATTCATTGTAAAGTAGCAAAAGAATTGAATTCCTTCCTATATCCAGCACCAAAGTGTCAAGTGATGGTTGCAAATGGAGGAACAATAAATTTCTCTGGAAGTGCCATAATATCAAGCTATCCATGGGAGAATATGTATTGACTAGCCCAATGCTTTCCATTCCAATGGGAGGTGCTGATGTTGTACTAGGAGTCCAATGGCTACAATCCTTGGGTACAATAGCTTTTAATTTTCAAGAAACTTTCATGAAATTTTCTATGGAAGGAAAGGAAGTTGCGTTAAGGGGTATTGCAGGGAAACTGGGAAAGATAATTAGCTCTAATGGTATGATAAAGCTTCTAAAAAAGAACAAAGAGGTGTATTTGCACAATTATGTTCGCTAGATGTTTCCACATCGGAATCATCTATTTCTCCAGATCTCCAAAAAGTCTTGGACAATCATTCCAAGGTATTTGAGACTCCCAAAGGTCTCCCACCTATTCGTGATCATGATCATGCTATTCATCTAATTCCAGGAAGTATTCCTCCAAACATCAGGCCGTACAGATATCCCTATGCCCAAAAGAGTGAAATTGAACATATGGTTACAGAAATGCTAGAGGCTGGTATAATTCAACCGAGTCAAAGTTCTTTCTCTGCTCCAGTAGTATTGGTGCACAAGAAAGATGGATCATGGCACATGTGTCCGGATTATAGGGAGCTCAACAAGCTCACTATTAAAGATAAGTTTCCCATTCCTGTCATTGATGAATTACTGGATGAATTGCATGGATCAATTTACTTCACCAAGTGGATCTTCGTTCAGGATATATCATCAGAATGAAGATTGAAGACATTTCGAAAACAACATTTAGAACTCATGAGGGTCATTATGAATTTTTGGTCATGCCTTATGGCCTTACCAATGCACCTTCAACATTTCAAGGTTTGATGAATTCAATTTTCAAACCATTCCTTAGAAAATTTGTGTTAGTATTTTTTGATGATATACTAAGCTACAACAAGTCTTGGAAGGATCATGTTGAACATGTTGATAGGGTGCTACAACTATTGGAGGAGAACAATTATATGCAAAAAGATCCAAATGTTTCTTTGGAGTCCAAGAGGTGGAATATTTGGGTCATATTGTATCTCATGAAGGAGTTAAGGTAGACCCTAGCAAAATTAAAGCCATTAAGAATGGAAAATCCCCACATCCATAAAGCATCTGCGAGGATTTCTTGGGTTGACAGGGTATTATCGCAAGTTTGTTAAGAATTATGGGAGAATAGCAGCACCTCTAACAACATTATTGAAGAAAGATGCATTTTCATGGACTCCGGAAGCAACAAAGGCCTTTGAACATCTTCAAGAGGCAATGTGCCAAGCATCGGTCTTAGCTACATCGGACTTCACAAAAACTTTATTGTGGAATGTGATGCTTCAGGAAATGGAATTGGTGTTGTTTTACTGCAAGAAGAAAGACCCATTGCTTTTGAAAGTCGTCCAATCAAGGGAAAGTTTTTACACAAAGCTATTTATGAGAAGGAAATGTTGGCAATACTACATGCACTTAAGAAATAGCGATCCTACCTAATGGGAAGACACTTCAAGGTAAAAATGGATCATTATAGCCTTAAGTACTTTTTAGAAAAAAGATTATCCTCTGAATAGCAACAAAAATGGGTCACAAAGATGTTGGGTTATGACTTTGAAATCATCTACAAAAAAGGGAAGAAAAATGTTGTGGCAGATGCACTCTCAAGAAAGGATGAGGATGTGGAAGCATTGTTGGTTCCATTTCTATTATCCAACCAGATTGGATAAATGAAGCAAGGGAGGAATGGAAGAATGATGAAGAAGTGTGGGCACTTATTCGAAGTTACAACAAGATTCCAGTACGTCTGATACATTTAGTTGGCAAAATGATTTGTTATGGTACAAAGATCGCTTATACCTCTGTAAGAATTCCCAGCTAAAACAAAAGATTCTTATGGAATTGCACACTTCTCCCTTAGGAGGGCACTCGGGATTTTTAAAAACTTACCATAGGGTTAAGAAGGAATATTTTTGGGAGGGCTTTAAATCAGATATTCAAAAGTTTGTGGCGGAATGTTTGGTTTGCCAACAAATAAAGTTGAAACAATTAAGACACCGGGTCTATTACAACCTTTATCCATTCCAAGCCAACGTTGGGAGGAGGTTTCAATGGATTTTATCACAGGTTTACCCAAGTCTGAGGGAAAGAGTGTCATCATGGTGGTAGTTGACAATCTTACCAAGTATGCACACTTTTGTGCATTATCACATCCATTTAA